>NCKV01000113.1:0-26880 GCA_003675905.2 Leptotrombidium deliense
TTTTACTTTTCGCCGAAACTAAAAGTTGAGTTCAATTCAATTTAGTTCTAAAAATTTTTTCAAGTTTAAATTTCACACAACTTTTACGCATTTTGTTCGTCTGCAAAATAAGGCACTGAATTGTGAATGTACAGTATGAAACATTAATAATTGCTTTTCGCAACTCATATTCGTCTGCATTTGACATCAATGTTTTTTTGTTAAAATCAAAACTTAATGAACTCGAAATGAAAATAAATACTAAAAAATATTTCCTTTTGTGAATGCAATGAATTAATTCAAAACTGTAGTTTTTAGTATGAAACTGTCGCAACAAAGAATTTTGCGAGAGGAACACAATTTTTTGCCGTATTCGCTTTTCTATTCAAATTGATCGCAGTTCACATTTTATATGTAAAGATTTTGATTCCAATGACGTTAGCATGAAACGTCTGTTTTGCTCCTTTTTTGCATAAAATATTCTGGTTTACAGTTTCAACAATGCGTTTCGGTAACAACAACAACAACAACAAACATTTCATTCATTAACAGTTCAACGACAATGCAAACGAATTAAAGTCACGTATATAAAGCACATTGAATTGCAACATATTGCATATAATTTATTTTATCCTTATTTGTCTTTGTACGCTTTTTGCAGTTTTATAAAAGTTTCGCTTGTTTTGCTTTATTCGTTATCATTAATTCAAACGTGTTTCATATGCTTTTTATTTAATTACTGCGAAGAAAACGGCGATCAACATCGTTCCGGTATGATTACAAGTAATTTGCATGATTATAAGAATTAAATATGATAATTAGCAAACGAATATATAATTCATTAAAGTTTTTACTTATTTCTTGAAAGCTAACAATCATTTGTTGTGCAAATTTATAGCGATTACTTATATCTTGATATTTTAATTACATTCATCAAACGAATGAGAACATTAATTAGCGTTTTTTCAGGTAGTACATAAGAAAAGTAAATTTTGCTCGCAATTAAACATTTAGGAAATATATTTGTCAAATTTATTTTTATGTGTGCAGTTTGCATTGAATAAATTTTTCATATTTTATTTTCTGTTTTCAAATTCGAAACACTGCAAAACGAATTGTCGAGTAAGGCAAAGTGTTGCGAGAAACATTTTCTTCGCCTTAGTAATATAAGTGAAGGGAAATAAATAAAAATGCATTTTTTGTGCCTTAAAAATGTTCGTTTCATTTCTAGCGAGATGTTGTCAAAAGGCTTTATTCTTTGCAAAACGTTTTTTATCATACTGAAATATACAGCAAGTAAACGATGCACTTTAAACAGTTGTGACGATCAGAAATCAGGAAAAATTTTCTCCTCTTTTCAACTATTCTTTTTATTTCCTTACTTTCACTTTCAATTCACATTTCAATTGCAACATTTCTCTTTACTTAGCAAAAGCGTCTTTTAATTTGCAAATATTTGCTGTTTGCAACATTCGACTTGTAATTAATGTTTAATGGTTTGCAAACATTATTAAGATTTAAATTGATTCGCATTCACTTTGCGTTTGAATGTAATTCATCAAATAAAGTGTTTCATGGTAATAATGATGAACCGTAAGTAATTATTTAGATACATTGATTTAACGGCGAATAATGAATATTCCAACCATTAAAAGTAATTTTTTGAAAAGCAGTGTTCTTAATTTAAAGGTTTTTGGATAATTCGATAGAAAACATTTTGTACACTTTTTTGTAATGCAATAATTTTATTATTCATTAAATATTTTAAAAAGTAATGATCGCCGAAAATAAATATCAATCATCGCTAAGTGTGCTTGACACGAAATTTCAGGAAATTTAATGAAAATATTGCATAACTTTTCATGTGCTAAAGTGTAATTACTGCTTATATTATGAATGATTGTTATGTTTTTATACGCGCTAGTGAAACACTAAAAATCATATTTGCTTTTTCTTATTTACTGTCGAACAAGATATTCATTACGAAATAATGAGACTCATTCTGAATATGAATTACATTTAATACAAAAATGAATTTACTCAGTCGACTTCATAGAAAATGTTTTCGTGAATACATTTTTGCCTCGAATGTATTATGCAAATTGAAAATTATTATTTTTTATTACTCTTTTCGCTTATTTCAATCTATATGAAAATTGTTTTAATTCGTTAATTACAAATATGTATCATCATCATAATTCATACATTTGCATGACTGCTTTTTGTATCAAAGTGCTTTTGAAAGTAAATTAAATGAATATTTTGTCGTCTATCGACTGAAACACTCGAAACTACAACAGAAACATGCAAACATTGAAATTGTGCTCAAATTTTAATTAACAAAATTTTTTGTTTATAATAATTGTTTTTTTAAATTCACATTGTTTTGAAATACATATTTCATAAAAGTGACTGTAAAATGCAAATGACTTCATTTGAAACATTAAAATAGGTCAAAATGGCGCTAAGTATGATTTCCATAGGATTTCAGTTTCTTGTATTCAACTTCCTCAAAACGAGTGAGCGTTTAATTGTATTTCATTCATTATGAATCAGTATCATGTTAATTCATGAAATCGAGTGTCTTTTATTTTTCTTACTTATTGCATTCGGAAATAAACTAAATGTATTATATATTTTGTCGACTATTTATCGACCCACGCAAGATTTAATAATAGAATCATTGAACATTGAAATTGTGTGTTCAACTTGATAAACAAACGTTATTCAAGTTTAATTAATTAAATCAAATTTGTCAAATTGTTTCAGTGATTTAATTGTTAAAAGAAACAAAAAAACACGTGAAAAACAATTACGAAATCGTTTATATTTAATGAATGTTGCTGAGAGACGAAAAAGATCGAATCTGCAATCACATTGTGTGCGTGTGTATGTTGATAAGGAGAAGGAGCAAAAAGTGAAGCCAGGCAGCTAGATGCGCAATATAGCACACATTGAGTGTAAGTGTACTATAACACATTGACTTGCAGTGTAAACTTTTTGCTGATCGAGACAGACGGCATTGTTTCAATGTTTCGATTTTTGATTGCTTCCGATTGCTCAAGATTAATGAGCTTCAATCTCTGCTTCTTAGTCAGTCTTTATTTATGATGTCTGCCGATGTCTGCGTTTGCCTTTTTGCTCCAGAAACTGTACTCGAAATCATTTCCAATAATGAAAAAATCAATATTTGACACGCACACAAAAACATATCAGATACTTTGTATATATGATGAATTAATAATGTTTAATGTTTTCAAAGTTTTACTATAAATTGTGTATAATAACTACGAAATGTAATATGCAATATTTTGTAATATTCTTTATTACAAAGAAAGTAGCGAAATGTTTCTGATTTACGACTACTTTTAGAATATTAAACGCGCGACTAAAGTGTGAACAGTTATCGCGAGGTGTAATGACTTGCAATGTAACATGACGCCAGTAAATAATGTATTATATATTAATTCCACTAACTTCGTGTGTGATAAACTGATATCAGTGTAACAGTGTTGTGTTGTGTTGTGTTGTGTTTGTGTTTTTTCGTCGCCTTCTGCTCGCTGCTACTTTTAAATAATCAATTACTTTTGAATAACTAATAAAAAGTTTTTGAACAATGTTTAAAAGCAATTTTTGAATTTTTCAAAAGTTTGCAGCGAAAAGAAGAATATCAGATGATGATGATGCTGCAACAAACTTTTAACTTTTTCTTATAAAGTCTCCATATTTTATTCTTCATTATTCGTCGTTGGTTGTTCATTGAAATATTGTTTTCGCAAATAAATCAGAATCAATTGGATTCGATTCGATATCAATGTGCAATCATTTGAAACATTCATTTTTTTTCTTGTCGACTCTTTGTGACACAAACACTGCAAATTGATGATTGAAATGCGATCAGCAATGTGTTATTTTTTTGTGTTCATGTTCACTATGCTCACCAATGTTCATCATTTCGACTTTTGTGCTTCGATATTCTCTTATTTTATTGATTGCAAACCGAGTCGATGAAAGTAAATATTTGATTTTACTTAACGACTCGCTTTCAACGTACGATTATGCTGCGAATGTGCATGCACGTAATTCGAGTATATCATAGTGTAATATACATTCACACTGTACACTGTATGCGCATATGGAGTACAATATGCTCAAATTTCAAAAGACGTGATGTATAATTTGAAATAATTTGCAATACGAATACTCGCCTCGTTTCAAGATGACATTTTACTTTTTAAATTAAAATTTATTGTCAAACTTTTGAACTAAACAAGCTATATAACGAACTATAAGTAAACAATATTTAAAACCATGTAAGTTTGCGTGTAATATCAAAATCTCGTTTAGATCACTGATTTATTGGAGATTAAAATTTTTTGTTTCTCCATCGAAACGTGAAAACATTTATTAATTTCATATTTTTACTTTATTATCAAAAAAGTAAATGCAAGTGATTTTTGATATTAAAATTTTAACGTTTTTAGATAATAATACCACTTTCTTTGAATGTCAATTTAAAATTTATTGATGACATAAAATTATGCGAATGTTTATCACATTCAAAAATGAGGATAAAAGGATTTGTATAACTTGATATCGAAAATGTGTTTCTATGAAAATGTGAAACAGTTATTGTGATCACATGTGAACGTTTATCGAATTTTCATTGCAATCATTTTCGTTGTCCGAAATTCATTTAAGTGATGCAAAAATAATATTTCATAAGAATGGAAGCGAAATGTCGTTAAGGAATGTACAGCATTCGCATCAATGTACGTATTTTGTGACACTAAAAATCATGTGTCGAATGGGTTACAAAAGTAGCCAAAATTTATGCGTAAAGCTGTACATGTGTTTTGAGAAGCAACATTGGCCATTATTTGACCGCTGTTCACATTTTTTTTGCTTGTTTCGTTTCGCCAAAAAAGCTTGTTTTATGCATCTCTCAAACATTGTACAACGTTCGACCGTTTGACCACTCTTTCGCAATGTAATGCTTAACCTCTTACTCTGCGATGTCTTCGAAGAAACAGAAGCAGCAGCTAAAGTAAAAATAATAAAAGCGTTTGACGGACGTTATCTGTGATCCGCATTTTGCGGATTTATGGAAATACGGACACTCGACAAATAATCATTTTCTTTGTGTTATATAAACGTTGAAAAAATGCCAATTCAATAATTTAATTCTTGAAATGCGTTTTTCACTTCAAAACATAATCTTTAAAAAGTGTGTAAATAACAAATAGCAAAACATTAAAGAAAAGTAATTCACTGCTTTTGATCGTCGTTATGAACGATGTACTTGCAAGTTCCGTTACACATTTACCGCTGTGTTTACCAGTACTCATGGATAACGACGAAAAATATGTTTTTTTGATGAACATTATTTTCACACAAATTCGGACATTAAAAGTAAATGCATTCGACGATTGTTTGCAATCGCAAAAAAGTGTTGTCGATTTTATCATGTTTTGCTGTTTTCTCGTTGAACTTTCGTAACATTTTTTTTCTCAATTCTGTTTGTAATTATGTTCAACTTAATTCACTGTTTTTTTAATTGTTAAATATTCGAATATATGTAATCACAGTATTAATCTCTTTTTAAGCTCTGTTTCAGTTCATCTTTTTTATATTAAATTCATTTTCGCGTAAAACGCGATTTCGCACACAACTGTGAACATTTCCAATTGTCGCTCACGTTGAAGTTAACGAGTGTACTATATTGTGAATTATATGTGTGTGTGTGCGTGTGTGTGTGTAAGTTAAGTTACGTTTTCTTAGGTGCCACATAATCACAGGTTTCATTGCAACAAATTAATAGTGACAACTAATTACCAGTGAATCGACTTTCTTGTTGTGTACACGAACAAGCAGACATATTTGGCGTTCACTGATCGTTGTCATTGATTGAAATTGAGCGTACAATGAATGCAATTACATAAACGCAAATGCTTCAATAGATGCAATAATAATAGCAAACAACAACACAACACAACGCAGTGTAACATGCTGCAAAATACTGTATTTATAATTACATGTATTCCGTTGTTCGACCAAAAATATAATAATTCTTTATGCCTTTAGGTCGTGTTGAATAAACATCTACTACTCTATTCAGAAGAGATTAATATACAGTTCGCATTTATAATGAATGCAATTTATTATGAAACGTATCTTTGATCATTTTACATTCGCCGCCGTTTTGCTTTAAAAATGCAATTTTTGAATATTCCATCTCATCTCATTCTCTTCTCTTTAAGTGATTGCAATGCACAACATTTCTGTTTTCAATCGAATATTGAATATACAAAATGCAAAAATTGCGAATTGAGATTTTGCAAACTGTGTGAGTGCTTGTGTGTGAAAAAGTGTCGCACATAAAACGGTAAAGTATTCATATGCTGAATGACACTTTAAATACACTCGGAAAGATGCATTTCCGCGCCTCCGGTAACACAAGCATTACAAATGCCTAACGCACCGTGTCACTTGTTTACTTTCTCGCCCTTATTTCCTTCGTTTATGCATAAATCATGTATTCGCGTCTATTGTAAGCGATTTGCAAACAAGAGGCGAAAAAAGAACAGCAAAGTAAAGCAAAGCAGCAAGTTTAACTGTTAAGTCGTTCTTCAAAATAGTTCGTCGCATTGTTTATCTTTCAAACGCAACATTTTAAATGTTTAAACACTTTAAACATAAACACGAAACTTTTCAAGTGTAAATTAAACATAATCGAAATCGAAATGCATTTTAAATATATTTATTTTTCGAATTTCAATCATTCCGCAATTACAGTATACATTAAATAGCAAAATCATTTTTACTTCCCACATAAACACACAAAAGTAAAATTCAATTCAAATAAGTTTTCAGATAGACAAGATTTATTCGTTAATCACGAATTCAGGAAGAGCTGAAACAAGGAAGCAGATTAATGTTCGCCAATTATTATGATGCTGTTTTGCGAATAACAACGAACTCTTGAGAAGAATGGAATAACATTTTTGCCAATTTGTAGTGTTTATATAATTTTACATATAAATCAGTTGAAAATAGCACTGTATTGCTCGGCGAATAAATGACCGACTGCATTACGCATAACTGCATCAGTTAATGGTTACTTAATTCTTACTTATTCTTTCTTCTTCTTTCGCTGCTTTTTTACGTTGCAATTGCGAAAGAAAAGTTCTGAAAACAGAGCCGTTAAGCGCACTGAATTTGGAATGCGTGCAACGATGCGGACTTTAGTTGTCATAGCAACAGTTAGACTTTGGTCGTATGCATCCATCGCATTCACGCTCGCATCCTTTCGCATCGCATCGCACACAGTACACACATAGTACAACAACGCAGTACTACCATTCGAGGATCGCAAAAAGGCACAAGGATTACAAAGCGACAGTGTGCTTTCTCGCACAGTGAAAGCGAATATCTTCGCCAATTTTCTTATCACTTTTGAAATGGAACGCAACCGAAACAAGAGGCGATTAAATTTGTGCCAACTTTCAATCACTTCGTTATGCTTCTATTTCACTTCGATTTTGTGCGTCCTGTTCGCTATATTCACATTCAATGTGATCGCCGCGTATCGACGACCAACAGTGAACGTGAATCCATCGAACACCGGTCGCGGAGCGGTTTCAGGCGCTTCGCAAAGACTTGCGTTCGGCGCTGTTCTTCCAGGCACCGCGTTGACCACAATTAAACGTGCTTATCAGAAACGACTTCAAGACGCCGTCGAGAATTTGACCAAAAATCGGCATGTAAAGTATAATTTCACCAATCACTACAACATATTCGCGTTAATCTCATTAATGTCATTGGATCCGAGTCCAACAGAAGTGTTGACAACATTGTGCAAAGAATTATTACATTCGGACGTTTCCACCATTCTTTACATGACAAACTCAGAAGTGTACGGACGCAACGCAGCATCAGCGCAATATTTGATGCAATTGACTGGCTATTTGGGTATTCCAGTTATTGCTTGGAATGCAGACAACATTGGATTAGAACAGGCAAGCAAATAGCGATTGGCGAAATGCTTTTTACACACTTTTCCGCAAATTGCATGAAAATAGACACAACAAGCAGTAAAACTTGTAATGCGTTTCGATTTACTGCTGCTTTAAAAAGTTTGCAGTTAAAAGTATCGCAAATTTGTCATTTTAAAAGAATGTTAATTAAAGTTTACACATACAACAGTTATCCTGCCTGCATTTCGTTCACTTTATTTAACCGATTTTTGTAGTATGCACTGATTTCCGCTTTTATACACAATTTCCAACTTTTACATCGCTTTTCGCTAGTGTGCTATAAAACGTTTGCAATGCCGAAACATTGATTCTTATTGCAAACAATCGCGCTTCTTGTATTCCACAGATTGTATCGCGCTTCACTTTGCATCACTGGCGAACGCTGGCAGCTAGTTTAATCTAATATTGCATCGCGACTGCAGTAAATCAAGTCATAGAAACGTGTTTGCATGAATTCGACATGTTCTAATCCCCAACTGTTGTTTGGCAATTGAAAAGTTTCATTTCACTTTACTTGGACTAAAGTTTCATTAATTTCACCATTTCGTCACATTTGGAAACAATGTTTCAGTGATTTAGTGATTCAGTTGATTTGATATACAACTGAGAATAAATCAGTTTGCAATTCGCGTCTTTTACGTTTAATTTAATGCAAACTCAATTTGATTGCATGTACACTAATAAACGTGTACCTATTTGCATGCATGTACATGTTTGTAATCAAACGGAAAGTATGTTCTTGTCAGTAGCTGCACTAATTTCGTAAGCAAAGGGTGAATGGGCAGACTGACTTAATATGGAGATTATACGTAATCAATCAATTTGCATAAATTGCAACGTTTGTTCATTTCAATTTTCATTTTAGTTTTCGTTAAAATTTATGTTTTAAACACAAATCTTTGTTGTGCCGAAAGAATGAATCGATGAATGCGAAGTTTCGACGAGAGAAAAAAAATGTTCATTTGAATCAATGATGCGGATGTTAATTGAATGAAAAGAGGTTTGCAATAAAAAACGTTGTCATTTGTGAACATTTATTGAAGTGAAACAATAATCGAAAAGACAATTCAAATTTGAACAACTGTGCGTTTTCAGATGAAATTGTTTTTTGCTTTTTCATTCTCGTCATCATCGTTGTCATCTCCATCACTTCGATTTTTGTTACTTCATTGCATTTCATTTCATTTTCATTTTCATTTCTCTTTGCAATACGTGTGTGCAAAACGAAAAGCATTTCATGTGTACTTTTATTTCTCACACTTTTCGCAATTGTGCTTCACTTTTCCTGTGTAACTAATTGAAATGTGTCATTTTTATATATTTTTATATATTAATTTATAGATTCGCCAAAACGCTATTACTCAGTTGTGTTATACACTGTTTGTTGTGTGTATGAGAATGATGGAAAATTTATTTGTGAACACTAGTTTTTAGCGATGTGCCAAATAATGTGATACAAAAGAGCAGAATTGAATGCCTTGAAATAAGATCCATTTCGGCGATGAAATGTGTCGATGTGTTTCCTTGGAAACAATAAAAACTGAAACTCAACTGTTTTCTTCATATATTCTTCTTCGCACACAAAACTCGACAACAAACATCTTTCGCACAATTTCGCATCTTTTCACTTTATTTTCAGCAATTAAAAGTACAATAATCAACAAGCGGTATGAACATGCGAACGATGGATATTGTGTAATTGTCTTAAGCCGACCTTTCTTTGATTAATCGATTTGTTTTAAACAAATAAGAAAGGGAAGAAATGTGAAAAATAACAAGCAAAACAGAGTGAATTCAATTGAATTGAATCCGTTTTCAGCTGTAAATCGATTATCGTTAGTTTCATTTTTCAAATGTAAACTTTGTTGCCATTAAATGTTCATATTGTTGTTTTGCACATTGCTTTCAATTTTGTCGCCGAAATTCGCAAACATAGACATTTTGCAAAACACAAGTTTGTAAATGCAATTCAGTATTAATTTGTAATTATTAATTTGAGCGAACGAAAAATGCACAATGCAACATCCGTTGGAATGCATGTTGAATTGGATGTGTAATTAGAAGTTTACGAACAAAGTGCGAAATGTGTGTATGTGTATGTGTTGTTGCTGTTTGTGTTCATTTGTTTCTCGCTTAATTACGCTCAATATTCTTCGGATGCTGAAATGATCGAAATGTGTGAGCAAGCCAAATAAACGTGTCTAATATTTGGTGTTCAAATAAAGGCGCACACATCACTACATTATGATTGAAGTGAGTGTATTTGTGTGCCTAGTTGTATGTATGTATGTGTGTATGTGTTCGCAATATACGATTATTATTAACATGAACTCGAAATGTTACGCTTAAGGCTGTAAATTTCTTTGTTATTATTTTCATCAACTTCTTCAACGACAATTGATTCTGCGTTTCTTCTTTTTTATTCAATTTTCTTCGTTTAACAATTATTGAGTTTGCAAAAGCAAAATAATAAAAAAGTTTATTCTTCAATATTTGCGAATTTAATGAACTTGATGAGTTCGTATAAATTAAATTTTCAACTTTTTTAATAAAATGTACTTATTAAACTTACTGTTTCGTGCTCAATTTTGGATGATTAAAATAGATTTCGAAAATATTTGATTTGAATACGAATTTAGTTGTGTCGACAAATTTGTGCACCAATGAATTGAGACTAGTTTAGCAAGTTTAATTGAAATAAAGAAGAAACAAAGAGAACACAACACAAACGAACGCACACATCGCAATGGTGCACAATGGAAATTTTATCAGATAATTTATTTCGGGTAACAGTTGGGATTTGTTTTCCATTTGAGTACCATTTTACAAATAATCATTATTCGAACTGTTCATCGTTGTTGTTCACCATGCTGTACACAAAACGCATTTAATGAGCTAAACAGTCGATTAATTATTTACTTAAATTACTTGCCGCTGCGGTCATCGATCCAGCGAATAAAGTAAATGAATGTGTATACTATCTAGCAAGCAGAGCCAGAACCAGAATTGAGAACGTTTGCGTAATTCTGGTTTTTCACAAAGAGCAACTTGTGCCGAAACTAAAACCCTAATTTAAAATTCGAAGCGCGTATATAATTAATCGAAGAATGTTCAAAGAAGAGAGAAATTTTCGTTCGCAGAACAAGAAAACGGCGAAAGCGTAAAGAAAATAAAAGAAGCAGCAGAAAAGAGAAAGAAGCAACAGCCAGATCGAGTTTACCATACTCATTGCTATTGCTATATGCTTAAGATAAATCCCAGAACAGTTCGGAAATGCGTTTTTCAACGTATTGCAACTGTATTTTGCCTCGGCGCTACATTTTGCCTCTATTTTCCAAGCATGTTGTATCAAACATTCAGCTCACATACAACACGCAACATAGTGAAATCGAAAATAAATCAGACTCTCATTTCTGGTACACATAGAAAAATAGTAAATGCAATGCTATGCAATACACACACACACACACACACAAACATTGGTATATAACTCTGTTTATCTAAACACTATCAACATCATTCATTAGTTACTTGTTGACACTGTCGGTGTAAATAAATAATATTCATTTTATTTATCATTTCTCAATTGCATTGCAATATATACATGTACAAATACAAATACAAATACAAACACAGTTCACATTCACACTTTTTATTGCCCAAACTGTATACAGTATTTATGCATCTTGTTACTCTTGTTAAGAAACATACGTTTTCTTCCAAAAAATTAACCGTAAGCGAATAAATTAATAATTCATAATTTCCATATTCATACTTATTTAATATGTTTCGCTGCGTAAAGTAATTTATTAAAACCGTCGAAAAAGTAGACGAAAATTACTACTTCACAAAAAACGTTAATGGTGCTTAATGTGTCATGACAGAGGTACTTATTCATATACAAAATTTATTTTCCAACGCACACAGTACTTTAATAACAATAAAAAATTGAATGAAAGCTGTTTTTTTTACTCGCGAACACTTATAAAACGTTAACCATTGTTATCAACGGCATTATGAGTGATTCTGGTTTTAGAATATATAGCATACTGCGAATTTTTCGCTTTTGTTATAATTTTGATTGCGGAAAATTGCTTTTCAAATTTAGCAACCATTCAACACCGTATTTATTATTCCGCAACAATGAATTGCGCAATTTATTCACGATGATAAAGAGAGCAGATGATCATCTTGATGATCATAACAAAGATGATCACTTTTTTAATCATTTAAATATCAAATTACGAAAAATTATTGCGTAAACAATAATAACAAAATGTATACTACTTTCACTGACATGTCAAACATTGAAAATGTATTTCCTAAATAAGAACAAGTCATAATAATAATAATAATGTCAGTGAAATGAATTTGTTTTCAGGCAAGATATTGCAATGAATGAGAATAAATACTTTTCAGCAATAACAATAACAATTATTAATTACGAAAACAATGAAATGCGCAAAAAAATAATAATAAGTTTGCTTGTTTCCAGTTTCATCTTTGATTCGAAAGATTTTCGTTTCGATTACTTTTGAAAGCAGATGTTTGCAGTATTAATAGAAATAATTTGCTCCCCTTTCGCAGTAACGACGCATCCATCGTCGGCTGCCATTATTCGATAATTTTCTCGGCGACGCGGCACACTTACTGCAATAAGCAATTGTTTTCGAAGAACTAGTAAGTAATTGTAATTGCGGACAGTGAAATAGTCTCTGACAATGAAAAAGCAAGAAATTACCAAAAAAGAGTAAAACAAAATGAGAGAAAGAGCGAACAAAATCACATTTTGCACTCATCGAAAATACAAAAATATCGACGAATGCGAATGAATCTCCAATTACGTTCATCACTTGTATCATCACGTTTACAAAAAAGATTTGAAAAGATTTCGCTTCTTCTGCTTCTCTGTGTGTGTGTTTCGCGTTTTATTGATTTCCTTCTAAAGCACATCAAAATGATTCGTTATGTGTCCTCAACTGTAACACTAGTGTGTCCTCGTAAATGTCGAAATTAAGTAAACACATGAGCTGTGTGTGCATGTGAAGTGCAATCGCCGGCGAACTTGCTTACACAAACTTGCTAGACGAAAATGCGAATGTTCGTATATGTACACAAAGCGATGCAAAAGTATAGCCTAGCAAAGCATCTTATTCAAATACAGCACATCAGCAGCATTCTGTGTTCGTTGCCACCATTTGTACATATACACATACACTGTACGATGCAATGCAGTGTTGCATTTATGAATAACAAATCACATAATTTCGCTTCCTCCAAAATATATTATATATCCTTAACATTCATCTCAAATGTGCTCAGCGGCGAACAATTTTTCTTCTTCACGCAATTTTACTTCATTTAGTAATAAGTAAATAATAAAAACAACGAATAGAATGGTGAAATAATAAATGCTTCATTAATTTAGGCACCAAATTGAAAATAGAAATGTTTTCTGCATTTTTGTTCTCAGCAAATATGAAATAAGCGCTAAAATGGTGATCGATCAATATTATTATTATTATTGTTTTATTAAGCGAACAATGCACTTGATGAATTCATCAAATCCCTTGGAATGTGAAATCAAAGTCGAAGTCGCATAATTTTTACGTTTACTCAATATTGAATTAAACAGTTTCTTTTTCAAGTGCACTTTTGTGACAAAAAGTGCACTTTTAAAATATTAAATTATTTTTTCCATCACTGTATTCCAGCATTAATGAGAAGCGTATACTTTCTCGAAGTATAATAATTAATTCTAACTCACAATTGTTGGCGATCATTAAAAATGAATTAAGTTTTGCATAGAAACCACAATTTTCTTGTTTATTTTTTGCTTTTTGCATAAAGAAACAAAATTTTGCAACTTTAATCAAAGTGAAAACCTCTTTATTAAAAGAACATTAACAAAAAATTGTAAATTTTTTGCGCTCCTAATAGACAGCTTCTAATAATTGCTAAAAGACAAAAGTGTTGTTTTATTAAAATTTATCTGTTTATTATTCAATGTAATTTTAATTTTAATTTTTTTAATGAATACATTTGTTTTGCTTGTTATTTGCTACTTTTTTAGTTGTAATCGTAAACAATGATTATTTTAAGCAACGTTGAGTTTATTAAAAAAGTTAATGGAGCTGAAAATTGGCAGAAATGATATTATTTCGTTGGCCATGTTTAATCGACTAATATTTAATGATGTTCACTTTTTCTTCTTACTTCAACTCTTCTTCGCGTCTGCTTTTTTTTACAAGTGTTTAAAAGTGATACTTTTACTTTTTTGCATTCAATTTGCATATAGAGAGAAGTCTGAGGATGAAAATGTGCGTGTGTTCATGACGGTACATCTTACTGTGTGATTGAGTAGCAAACTAAACTTTTTTATTCACTTCACAAGTGAATTATTTACGCTAAATACCTTAGTAACATTGAACTGTAATTTAACCTTTGAATTAAAAGTGACACGTATAAGCGAAAATGTAAGTAATTAATCCAATATGTTCAAGCTAATGTAAACTGCTTATTTGTCGCTATTTCAGAGTTTAGACGAAAACTATAAAAAGTCGCACATCTTGCTTATGTGTGCGTCTCTGTTTTTCTGACAGCTAGCTAAATACAGTGAAAAATTAATGTGAAAATCAATAATTTTAAAAGCAACACTTCTAAAGATGTCTGCTTAAATGACATTTTTCAAAGTATCATGTGATTTAGTGAAGTGCATACTGACACAACAACATTCTCGTGAACAAAATTAATTGAATAATTAACTTGCGCATGTTGCAATGTTGATGATGTTCGTTTTTGAAGGCACAAATATAGTATATATATATATATCAACAAACAAACAAAACAAGAAAACGAATGAAAGTAAGTGTTATTTGTAAAACAGTGAAACATGTTGGCTTGTTGTATTGTCATCGATTTTGTGAGTTACATTTAGTCTTCTTCCTCTTTGTATACATCTTTCCTTACGAATGCGAAGAAAGCAGCGAAAATGCATTCAATGCACATAGATATACAGATGCATGCATTGATGAACGTATTTACAAGAAATTGCGAAGAAAGACACGAATAGCTAGCTGAGCATGAACTTTTATGAACACTCATTTCGCTAAGCAAGTTAGTGCGAAAGAGTAAAAGAGCGCAGAGAGACATTAATGAACGATTTGATGTGACAGAGAGTTCCCGAATCACGAATTCTTCAATTGGCGCCGAGTGTGGAACATCAAGCTTCAGCGATGCTTGACATACTGTTAAGATACATGTGGCACGTGTTCTCCATCGTTACGAGCAATGTCGGCGGTCACGACGACTTCGTACGTGCAGTTCGCGACAAAATACTCTCCTATGACAAAGTAAAGTAAGTTTATCTTATTCTTATTTTTTGCTCGCAAAAACGACGTTGTTTACTCCATTGAGAAATGTGTATAACATTGGACATCAATTTGTGTATCACGTAATAGTGTAAACATTGAGTGATAGATATGTGTACTTTTATAGCCGAAGTTGTACATTGCGTTTTCAGTGCACAGCAATTGTCTGTTTCACAAATCGTTGTAACGTTTATTTCGAAAGCGAACAACGAATTGAAATAAACTTTATTTCCGAAATAATCATTTTCACTCTTCGATATCTTTGCACTTTCACCAGTTCAACAACATTACTCTTTGTTACATAAAATTTATTTTCGTGTTTAGAATAACAGTGAAAAGTATATACTACTAAAGTAAATAGATAAACTTTCAATGTGTGTCACTTTACGAAGGGGTAATTTAAAGAGATGTTAGTTTATGTATTATCAAGTGTTAGTTTGAAGGGATTAACTTTATTAAGTTTTGAGTTTAAGGTGTTTCATGAAACTTAAAGTAAATTTGAAGTGTTTTTTTAAAAAAGTGTGTCACCGGTTTTGTTGCTTTGTTGTTCACTTTAATTGATAATTGCTATTTTATTGGTTTTCTCTCTTGTTTATATCCTCTGTTTGAAAGAAGAAAAAGGTAATTTAAACTTTACTTTTTAAAACCAATTTCGCAGTGAAAAGTTTTTGAGACAAAATATAATTGAACAACAACGTGTGTTCAACGACGATAACGATTCTCTTCGTTGTGTTGCTTATTGTCGAACAGCGAAACTTTTTTCTTTCGATGATGCTCTCAATGAAAAATATTTTTTCTTCATCTTCCTCTTTTTTTTCGCTCCTCTTTACGCTCTTTAAAATTGAGAACTCACAAAAACTCACGTGAACTTTAAACGTTTGATTGATTACCTTTGAAAGTTGGGAAAACGTTTTCTGATTCCTTTTTATAGCAAAATAAAATAAGTGAAAAACATCAACATTTTTAGATAAAAATCGAGTAAAGGTGTTTATATGCTATATATAAAGCGAAAGAAATAACAGAAATAGAAATATAGATATATAAACTTATACATACAGTCGTCTTTTAGAAATGTTTGTATTTTATTATAAACGTAACAAAATCCTAAACGAACGTCTTTATACGAATGCGACAATGTCAAAAGAAAATCGTAATCATAACAGTCAGTAATGCCCTTTGAAATTGGTATTTACTGTAAAGCCATACATAACACATTCATTCATTCACCGTAAATCGTATCAAATCTGAAATTCTGAAATACACACGTTTCTAAAGAGTGTGAGTAGTCTCGTTTCTATTATGCTAGAAAAAATGTGTGTCACACTTTTTAGTTTTCGCTGCCTATTCAAAGCACACTGCTTATGATTATAACTTATATAAGTCATAACTAAACAACAACAACAACGAAAAAAGTGACAATAATAGAATATATACAACTTTATTCGATTCGCATAAATTGTTGTTCGCCATTCTTCACTAGCGCCATTGAAAAATGCAACAATCATAAATAAGTGATGTCACGATGGATGCAACGGTTGCATTGATAATAGGACGAATGTGTCACACAATATGCATGGCGACTGAAGTACGATGCATAGACATTTGTGTGTCACATTTATTGCTGAACGCAGCAGTTTCTTGTAAAAGGCAGAATACTATTAGATATATTCCAGTGGAATATCAGTAAGTCAGCTTTAATGCAAACAGTGCGGAAATAAATGTGTGTTCTTTGTGTGCGAATGTTTAACAATAACAAAAGCGAAACGAAAAACAAGCAAAAATAAAGAAAATTGTAATTAAATGAAACGTAAAACGTTTATACACCGTGCACAGATTTAATATACTGGATATAGTGACAATAAAAAGTAAGACGAGAAACGATATTGTACGCGAATTGGACAACCTCGCTAAATCGGAGGCAAGAGTGATGTTGTTGTATTGCACGAAACGAGAGGCTCAAGAAATAATGGCTGCTGCGAATCAACTGAATATCACTGGCAAGAATTACATGTGGATTGGCACACAGTCTGTGGTCGGCATTGCGTCCGAATATTACGCGCCTGGAGAATTCCCGTCAGGAATGTTGGGTCAGTTAGTTTGTTTCTCTCGCTCTCCTCCTTTGTGTGTACGTTCAGTGTGAACTGCAATCACTGACCATTGAAGCGATTGCAACGATAACGGTGATTGTCTTGCTCGCCGATTTGTGTCATTTATCTTTTGCTGTCACACAAATAACCATCTTCAACAATCTCTGTGTGTTGTGTCTCTCTGTGTGTATGTCTTTCATTCACTTCTATTCTTTTCTTTTATTCTACTTCCACTCTTCTCGCAGTTTCCTTCTCCTTTTCTTATTATTCGTTTTCTTAGCTTTTTTCATTTCATTGTTTTTCAGAACACAACTTTTTTGTGTGAAACGTAAAAGAGAACTTTTTTCGGTGACAACAAAATTTTACTACTTTTATTTACTGCAAAACAAAACGTAACATTGAATAATGATTGATGTATGTTTTAGTAATTTTCATTTCCCAAGTTATTCAATTTGTAAAATTTTCTTTTTCTTTTGTTTTGTTTACGAAAAAGAATGAAAGGAAAAACATTTTAAAGAAACTTCTTTCGAATAGAGTATACACTACATTTAATACATAAGTGAACTTTTTTTGCGTTCTTCTTCAGGCATCCATTTCAACACAACGCATTTACGACTTTTGGATGAAATAGAACGCGCTGTGACTATATTCGGTAACGGATTAGAATTGTTCGTGAATGATGCGAAGAATGTGAATTTAACTTTATCACCGAGTTTGAGTTGCAACGGTTCCGGAGAAGCGAAATGGAATAAAGGAGATACTTTTTTCAAGTACGTACATATACACACACATACACACATGCGATATATAACATACACAGTATTTGTGTTTGTGTGTTTCCAGCCTCAATTTCGGTTATAAATTGAAACGATTTCACTTTTTTGAGCAAAAATTTTTTCTCTTTTTTGATAACATTTCGCTTTGCGAAACAAAAGCTATTAAAAGCAAGCATTGCTAGCTAGCTGCTCACAATTGCCTTCCATTTACTTTGCTTTCGATAAACGCAACGTTTAATACAAGCATTCGCAAGTTTCACAATTACTTCTCTTTCTCTCAATCACTCGATTTGTTTGTATTCATTTATTATTAAGCAAAAAAACTTTAATTTTCTGCATTTAATGTTCAACCATTACTCGCACTAACAACACACACACGCACACACTGTTCATGCTGATCAGGCGTTCAATGTTCGTTATATTGCAATGTTTGCTGTGTAACAGAAAGAGTAATGAACGAAAAATAAGTTTCCGCTGTTATTAAAGCTTATTACGCTGTTAATCCAAACGATTTTTATTTTCTGATTTTAATCAGTTTAAGCGAAAAGCGAAAAAGCATTGTTTAACAATAGCATTGAACGAACAACGAACGAACGAATGAACCAAAGACCAGGATTATGTTTACAGGTGTGTGTACTGGTGTGTATTCGGATCGATTCAATTCATTCGCCGCTTATTAGAGTAGTGATTGCAAAGATAGAAGATCATTACGTTTAACGCGAATGCAACAATGACAAGTACAGTAGTGGTGACCGCATAATAAGTGAATTCACTGTTGTTCTGTTGTTGTCAGTGACTTAAACTCAGCAATTGTTTAGCACCGCAAAAGTGAGAGGCAAAAGGAGAAGAGTGATCATTGTTTCGCATTACGCTTTAACAGCGCTGCCAGTTGTATCCATTGATGCTGTGCGGAAACAATCGGTGAGTTTCGTGTTCAGGATTAGAACACGCAAGCGAAAATGATCACTTCTTTCTCATCTTCAAGTGTATCTTTTTTAGTTAATATATTGCCGATTGGAAACGCAATCTTTTCGTCGACTTTCTGTACAAATAATGAATTGTTTTGCACACATTTCTGGTGTCACCGGCTTTACGAGCAAATAAATTACTGTAAATTACGTGATTTCCATTGATTTTACTCTCTTCGCAACACTTGTGTGCGTGTATGTGCTTCGCATTCGATCACATAATTCATTACACACACTACGTTTTTTGTGATACATTAAAGTATTGCTAAGGAAAAGAGAAGACGAACGAAGTCTGCATTCGCTGACTGATTTCATTTTTGCTTAAATTATAAATGAATGAAAAGTTGAACCGTTGCAATGGTACGCTGAGCTTTGAAAGTTATCAATTATTTTTATTCTTCATACGACGAGTACATGTGATACATTTTCTTAAACTTTTATTTATTGATTTTTCAAGTAAACTACAGCAACATACTAGTTTTATAAATAACGCATCGATTGATTGCGTAGTTTTTTTGCTTCACAAACATTCATTCATTGAATTGAAATTTTTTGAAATACGACTAAACAAATGCGCTGTGAAAACAATAATAATAGTTTCTATTTCATTTCAAATTCTATTACTTACATTATGCTAACATTTTTGTGAGCGTTGAAAAATTTACCGAATTCACTTGAATTATTTATGCTAAAAAATATTTGCATTCTTTTTACTTTTTTGTCATGCAACAAAAAAGAAACACAAAATATATTTACTTCATGAATATTAATGAACACAAACTGTTTTGTTTATATTCAATTCATTGATTGTTTGTTGATGCATATTGTCAACTGTCAGATTTTATTTTCAAACAAATAATGTTTGTACGAAATGTAGTATGTTTATGTTTTATGTTCATAACTAAAGATTATATTAAAATGCAATTTTGCAACGTAATGTAAAATGTTACATAAAAAATCTTCTTATGTATTCCATTTGGGATTTGTTGAATCCTTAATCCCTGTATTTATTCTAAATTAGCGTATATCTTTATTCAAGATGTTTACTTCTGCATATTTGCACACATTACTGTGCATTTAAGGTAAATAAGATTTATTTGCTCGTGATTCGTAATTCCAGTAAACATATTTTCAACGTTACTTAGATACACATGTCGATAATGACATTCATGACAAAAAGACGTCATATTGCATTTGGTTTGCATTCATTTTCCTGTTTTGCAAATATTACGTATCATGCTAAAGTTAAAAGGTCAAACAATTTGTTTATCTTCGAATCTGTTCATTTAATCAATACTTGAGTAAAGATTTTCAGCACAAATAAATTATTAATTAAATGATGCTATCAAACTGTACACGCTGAGATTTAATCTCATTGACGAAATGAAATTACATTTTCGACTGTGTAATAACAAAAGTTGAAAGTTAATCAGTGATCACTTTCATCGGAAGCACTTATTACATAATTAAATGTGACATTGCAGACAAGTTTGCAACTATTATTTAGTCTCACGTTGAAATCAAATTAAATCGGATCTGTTTTGCAAAGACCGGTGAAACGTTAATCAGGTTCACTTTAATTAATAACTAAACGTGAAACGTGTGCAGTAAAAATAATTTTCGCGCGAAATGAATTTTCAGGGCAAAAAGTGATACCAAAAAGTGATGCAAAAAGTTATTCAAGCATTGCTAATATTCCCACTTTGCATGCATTTGTTATTCAAATTTCGAGTTCGTTTTATAATTAATGCATTCATTGAATTGAAACGGAAATAGTGTTTGCAAAACTGTATTTCAAGCAACAAAAAACTGCTTTTGACTTCGTTTTCAAGTTTAACATCGAAAATACAAACAATTTGAGAACAGGTGAAAAAAGTATCTAAAGATCTCTCTTTTATCCAAACCTCTTTCTTTTCATTCCACTCACTTTTTTCTTACATTTTTCTTTTCTTTTCGTTTCTTTAAACTTGAGAAGCAAAAGAAAAGAATAAAGTCTGCGTTTTAACAACGATGTTGTTGTTGTTATGTGCCCAAAGTTTACAATCTAATTTTCGATGAATTTGATTCAATTTCAAAGAGAATGTTGTTTATTAAAAAACTCGCATCGCTTCTCATCTTCATTCTCATCATTCATTCTGTTCAATACAAACAAACACAACACACATACACACATCAATATTTGCTCGATTTGTGCATATAAGTGTATAAAAATTATATTTACTCAAACTGTGAAACCAGAATCAATGAAAAAAGAAAATTTTCAATTTGCGCTGCTTTTCGCTTTTTTAATGATTCCACAAATCGATCGCAACGATTGGCATAAAACATGGCATTACATAACTTGCACAACATATATATTTATGTATTGCATATTAAAAGAGTGAGTGAAATGAATGTATGTTAAAGTACAGTTTGTGCAATAAAAATAATTGAAAATCCCTTTTTTATATGTTATTGCGAAACATTTCTTTTGCAATCGCTTTAAACGAGAAAATAAAAAGTTTTGAGTTCAATAAAGTTTCAAATACTGTTTAACTCTATACACACAACTTTTCAATATATCTCAAGGAATTCTTGTTATTAAAAATATTTTGTTGTTATTGTAAAGCTATTTATCAAGATTTTCACTCGACTTCTCAATCTTACACTGAATTTAAAACAATTTTTAGCGTCAGCAGAAGTAGTGTTGTCAATTTTCTTAATACACTCACACACATTGCAACGTACACATTGCAATTCAATATAAATTCCAATCAATTTTCAAATAACAGATATTTACGAAGCGTTAAGATGAGAGACAAAAGTGGTAAATCGCAAATTGAATTCAATTTAGATGGTACTTTAAAATATGTTGAATTAAATGTAATGAATTTAAATAATAACGGAATGTGGGAAAAAGTAAGTGTGCAATTTTCGTAAACAAACTCATTTAAATTAATTAATTTGTTTACATATCAAGATCGGTATTTGGACTGCCGATGGTTTAGATATTAAAGATATCACGTGGCCCGGAAAGTCTCCGGTTCCGCCGGCTGGAGTGCCGGAAAAGTTTAACCTTAAAGTGACGTTCTTAGACGAACCGTCTTTTGTGAATATGTTGCCTCTTGACGAAGAGACTGGTAAATGTAAGACCAGTCGATCGGTGCTTTGTCGCCGCACCAACGAATTGGACTCAATTGGGTACTTATATACATACATACAATGCAATTGCATTCTATTACTATACACTCGTTGTGAACACAATGTCACATTTGTCGTTTTTGTTTTCTTTTGTTTCTCCAGAAATAGGTCGTTGAGTCGGCCGTATCAATGTTGCTCCGGATTTTGCATCGATTTGTTGCAAATGTTCGCAGACGATTTAAAGTTTTCATACGAATTAAATCGAGTGGAAGATGGCAATTGGGGAGTGCTTAATGTACGTTCTTAATAATAACGTGTTTCATGCGATCATGACGATAATAAATTTAATTTTGTAACTACAGAACGGCACTTGGAACGGTTTAATTGCGGAACTATTGAATCATAAAGCAGATGTGGTCGTTACATCGATTAAAATAAATTCCGATCGACAATCGTACGTCGACTTTACGGTTCCTTTTTTGGAGACTGGTATCACTGTTGTGGTCGCTAAGAAAACTGGAATCATTTCACCGAAAGCGTTTCTCGGTTAGTTGTGTGTTTCATACATCAATCATGTATTTTTTTGTTTCATCAATTATCACTAAAGTCAGTAAATTATCACCGAAACAATGATATATTCTTGTTGAACGCATCAATTCACTGCTTTCATCTTAGAACCATTCGACGTCGTCTCTTGGATTATGATTCTATTGATTAGCATTCAAATAGCAGCGTTCGCTATATTTCTATTCGAGTGGTTAAGTCCGTCTGGTTACAACATGAGTATGCGACCGCCCAGAGGTCAGTTACATATATTTAAATATTTCAATACTTTAATCATTATCATCGTCACACATTCAGATCATAAATTCTCGCTATTCAGAACTTACTGGCTAGTGTGGGCGATTCTGTTCGGCGCCGCAGTGCCAATAAATTGTCCGCGCGGTTACACAGCTAGATTTATGTCTAACGTTTGGGCTACATTCGCCGTTGTTTTCTTAGCTATTTACACTGCAAACTTAGCCGCGTTTATGATAACGAGAGAGAATTTTTACGATTTCTCCGGCATCGAAGATACGCGTTTAGTGAATCCTTATTTAACTGATCCACCGTTAAAATTCGGTACGATTCCGAATGGAAACACTGAGGCCGTCCTGAAAAGAAACAAACCGAAAATGCAGAGTTACATGAAGAAATACAATCGTTCTTCGGGTCAGGAAGGAGTGAAGGCTGTAAAGAGAGGGTTAGTATTAAAAGACAAAAATAAGCAATTCGCACACCAGTCGAGTGTTTATCAGCAACTAACCATTTGCCTTTTAACTGATATATTGTCACTTTCACAGGGAATTAGATGCGTTCATTTACGACGCAGTTGTACTCGATTACCTAACTGGACAAGATAACGATTGCAGACTGTTGACTGTTGGCTCGTGGTACGCGATGACAGGCTATGGATTCGCGTTTCCTAAAAAATCAAAGTATTTGGCAAAGTTCAACGAAAAAATGATCGAATATCGCGAAAACGGTAAACGTTTGATTGATGCGAATTAAGAAACAGTTTTCATCTCACGCTTTCGCTTTCTAATATTTATTTTACAGGAGATTTGGAAAGGCTGCGAAAGTTTTGGTTTCAAGGAGCCTGTAAACCGAGTAAGCGTAAAGGCAAAATAAGTAAACCGTTAGATGTGAATCAATTCATGAGCGCTTTTCTCTTGCTCGGCTGTGGTATACTTTTAACTATTGTTTTACTCGCCTTGGAGCACTTTTATTTTCGCTACTGTCGCAGATATTTATCGAAAGCTGATCGCGGAGGCTGCGTGCAGTTGATCAGTATGGTTAGTTTTTCGTATATCACTATGTTCAACGATGTGACTAATATATATGTTTTTATTATGTGTATCAATGCAGAGTATGGCGAAATCGTTGAGTTTTCAAAGCGCAGTGAATGAAACGCAAGATATTGCGAAACATTACATTTGTCGTGATCCGTTGTGCAACACGCAAACATTGCGTTTGAAACACGACTTGGAATTAGCGAATGTAAAGTTACGACAGTTCGGCACAAATAACAGTTACTTTCGCGACGATTTACGTTACACCGGTCGCGGTGGTGTGTATTGGCAGTTGGCCACCGCTGCCGACGAACATTTACTGCAAACTCGTGATATGACAAGGAATCACATTCAATCAAACGATCCATTCGCGGCTGCATTCCAAACGCATCGATATCAAACAGTAGACGCATCATCGATGGGCAGTTTGCGACGCAGTAATCCTTCCGATGCGACAAATATTCCCGCTCCACTTCCAAAGCACGCGATTGCCGAAATAGAGACTGTTCTGTGATTGCATTTCGATCGGCCGAAAAAAGAACTCTTTTTGCTTTTGTTTTCCTTCGTATTCTCAACAAAACAAAACAAAACTATCAAAAAAGTGTGAACTCTGAATGCACACACAAACAAAAACAAACACACGTAGAACCTTTCAATCAAATGTATTCAAAGCAAATCAATAACGTAGAAATGATAATGATGATAATAATAACAAACCAACACACAAACTTTTTGATTCGTGTTTTTTTGTAAACCAAATTTTAACGAAACTGTTGACAAACAAAGTACACATTACATAACGTTTGACATTTGACATGCTTTGAACCGAAATTTTTGCCATTAATAAGCAACGAAATAGTAATAATTAAATAATTAAATAAATAAAATTAATTAACAAAATGTATTTAGACACAAAGAAAGTGTAACAAATGAATGAAAAAACGGTTAAATTATATTTTAACCAATTTTAAAGATGCCGTTATAAAACAATTGTAATTTAAAAATTTGCTCACTGTTTGCAAACCAAAAAAACCATTTTGAATGAATTCTTGTAATTCGAAAAAATAATTTAAAAAGCGCTGTAAACAAACAGAAAAACAATTGCGTTAGCTGAGTAAACTGATTTTGTGGATCGGTGCCAAAATTGGGTTGCAATACACTCGAAAAACAAACCAAACAAATTATATTCATACTTTTCTCGATTATTATTATGATGATTATTATTATATTATTGATTATTAAAGAAACGTGTAAATAAATAAAAGTGAATTTGAAATTTATATGTAAATAATGATTAAGAACAACAAGAACAAATTTTAAGTGTGATACAATGTTTTTATTTGCGAACGTGTATCGTATATAAACCAATCGTTATTTACCAAGTTGTGTTATTTGTGACAAAAAACAAAACAAAAATTTCAAACAAAATTCAAAAAACATTTCAAAAAAGTTAATAAATAAAAAAAGTTAAATTAATAAAAATGAATGACATTCATTTCTCTTTCAAATATTTTTGAATGCGTTACTTTTTTGCATAATTATTTATAATATTAATTATTAAAAATTATCGTTTCATGAATATTCAACGAACGTTGAACAATACACTGCTATTCATTTGATTATGAATTAATTGCAGTTATACTCTTTTGAATGGCAAACATCTGTAACTTTTCAATGCATCTCAACGTGAAGTGTGTGCTATTGAAATTAGTCGTTTCTGTTTTTATTGTTATTTAAATTACATTTTTGATTTAATCTAGTTTCAAAGTATGCAATTTTACATTCACTTTTCTTTGTTTGTGTAGCAGTTGCAATCAATTTGCAAACAACTCGACTTTTCACTCGCATTCAATAAGCTGACAAAGAATCGAAGTAAACAACAAAAACTTCGATGTTTGATGTCAAATATGACCGAATCAGTTAGAATTTATGATAAAATTGACGTTATTGATATTTTTGTCATGGAAAGTGTGTGTCACGAAAAATCATTGTGTGTCTGTCTCTTTTTCATTCTAATCCAGGCACTTGATACAGTTTCAGACATAATTTTTCAACACTTTTCTGAACGAAAATTTTCAATTTTTGCACACATTTTCAGTAATTGAGTGAATCAACATTCATAATTTAAAATGAACCAATTTTTGTCATTCATTCAATGCTTTCTGAATTATTCATTTTGCAATATTTTCTCAGTTTAATGTCTATTGAATAAAATTCATTCAATAAAAACCGTTAATGAGTTTTAATTGTAATTTGAATATTATTGAAATGAAATGCTTTAATTGTGTGCTTCGTATAATGAAGACGCAGTTTTGATTGAGTTTTACAACAAATAGCAATAACATGTTAAATTGTGGAACATCGGTATTGTGAGAGAGAACATATTTGACGAATGTGAAGAAGCGATTTCGAAAAGCGGGTTAAAATTTAGCGTTTTGATCCCAACTGTGACTGGATCACATAAACAAACGTGAATTGATTTAAAATTGATAATAATCATTGATAAATCGCAAACGTTGTTGAAGGTCAGAAAAATGAGTATCAGTTATGAGATTACTTGAATCGATGAGATACGTATAAATATTGTGCTTTACCAACGTTGAAGAGATCTGCGGTCGCACGTCTGTTGTCATTTAGAATGCAGTCGCCACACACTGTTCGTAAATATTTTCACGAGAAGTCAGTGCTGTTGACAGGAGCCACTGGTTTCTT
>NCKV01000114.1:0-26760 GCA_003675905.2 Leptotrombidium deliense
CGCATCACTTTGATACACATTAAGATGGAAAAATGGTGTGAATACCCATCAATTTTAACAGGAAAAAGTAATAAAAGTTTATGATCGAACCAGTACGCTTACCAATGTTTAATTGTGTCACTTAATAATATTATGCCACTTCCATTGTTTGCTTGAGACATGTCACACGTTGACCAGTCATTTTAAATTGACTTCAGTTTGGTTGACAATTCACTTGAATCGGTGACATATGGGTCAAAGTTAGTGTCTTTTTTATTTGTCTTTCATTTGCGATAAAAATCTGACTGTACAGTCACAAGGTTCAGTTTTGTTTAACCGAATTGCATAAAAAAGTGTAAGGACACGGTTCGTTTACTTTGTCGGTGCTTTGAACTCAATATCCACAATAAACGGAATTCTAAAACGGATTTAGCGAACAGTGCGGTCTATTGACGTCATCATCAAATTTGTTTGTGAAGAGTTTAACTTTTCATTCTAACTTGTAACTTTCATTAAAAAGTCAAAGTCCTGTAGTTTAATAGAAGTATGTTAATTTAAATGACTTCTTTTTTCAGCAACCGTCTTTCAATTTGACTCCAATTATGCAATAAAAACTGAGAACACAATAATAATCTTTTTATTACACAATAATGTTTGTTAGCCACTACAATTAACATTATTTGCTTCACTGATTTGAAGTTTACAGTTTTTGGGGAGAGCGTTGTTTCAGTTAAGACTCGTTTCGCAACAGTCACTGTTCAAATCCGTGTTTTACAATAAGTGTGCAAGTTGCGTTCTATAAATTAAGCAAGTCTTTTGTGTCACTTAATCCGACATTCCAAATTAAAGATTAAGATCAGCGACTGAAAAAGAATAATCTGGACTCGAGAGTATTGCATTAAACGGTGCAATAATCGAAAGCAGTGAAGAAGAGATCCCTGAGGACTGGAGGTGTGTCCATTGCGTCACTCACTTGAGTTTCAACATCTCATCTCTTCATTGGCGAGTTGTGATTCATTTGCGAATGTCACCTTTCTGCGCAATAAACGTAATTATACATTAAGACCGCTGCTCACTTTTTCCTTTACCTTCGATCATACTGTGGACAATTGTTGCATTATCTTCACAGACGCCGTGATCTTCACAAGTTTCTGTAGCCGCTGAACACCGCTTTTTCTCGGCGAACGTCTGCAGTCGGCGGCTGAACGGCTGCGTTTAAAGTGTCACTTATTTTTGGTGTTCACTTCTCGTTTCAAAATCGGTCACAATTTCAGTCGTCGTTTCGTAGACTGTGAGTTATGGAGTAAAAATCGTTCTGGAAAGCGTTCGTCGTTCATTTGGCTTCACAAAACACCCATATTCGAGTCAATCATTAGGTTACACAGAAAGGTAAGCTTTGTGAGTGTAATTGTTTGTATACTTTTGAAGTGGCCTAAAATTAAATCGTGAAACGGTAGAACAACAGGTTTGCGTTGAGTTAGATTGTGTTCTAAATTCGCTTTTGACTGAAAACTTATTTAAAGCATTCGAGTGACAGTACTTTCGAAAAGGTCGTTGTTCTGTACGCGTATTGATGTTTGCATGCATTGAATTTCGATTTAATAATCTGACCGTTTCTCGAAATTGAAATCTCGTTTCTAATTCTTGTTTTCGTCTGAGTTTTCCTCGTTTTCTTTTTTAAACAAAATATTGACGTGAGTTTCAGTCATCTTTTAATACCATATTTGTTTTCAATGATTTCAGATAAAATGTGATGACAGCAGTGTTGCCATCGATAATGTATTTTTCTGCTCATTAAACGTTCAAATTATTGCGAGAACTGTTCTCCGCATTTATTAGATATTGAGTGTTTTGTTGTTTTGCAAAGTGTAGTGGAACTGCTCGCCGAGCATCAGCAGAGACACTGAATACTCTCGTACCTCGTCGTGCCTGGCATTTGAAAACTGACATTAATTAATTGCTAAACTTTGTGTTTCTTTTTCGCTGCTTCTGCTTCTTTCAACTCTCTTTCGAGTCATTCATTCGTTGTAAAACATTTGTTTATTGAATTTGAGACACGAATTTGGATTTGTGGCGAAAGACAAAAGTGATGGTAAGTATCAGCCCTCCTCTTGACCCACTGTTCAATTGCACATTTGAGGTGAACGTACCGCAAGCATTTGCTTATTATCAGTGTGATTGCGTGTATTGTAGAGTGCACTGTTTTTGTTTTGTTGAATAAAAACAATCGCTATAAAAAGTGTTGTCACTTGTGTCATAATCCATCGTTGATTTGTTGGACTATTTTCACACATGTGTCGTTGCAACTGTTTCACCATTCGAAGGTTGTTTCCACACAAGCCACACAAAAGTATACTTTTTATCACTCATTCATTGTTTTCATAAAAATTCTCGGCAAACAAGATTGCAGAAGAGTTGTATTCACAAAACAAAATAGTAACGTTTGAAGTATTCGTTGCAGTTGCAACCCTGTCCTCGTTGAAGTCAACCATCAGAATGATTAAGCAAGCATCGCTGTTGAAATGGAGTCACAGTGGAAGTAAGCGTGAGAAGAATGTTGGAAAACACAATTGGATTCACCACTCGGATGCCCTTAAAAATGGTCATGTCGCTTATCTTGTGAAGGTTTGTCTCACGTTCTCTTCAACTCACAGAGAAAGCTAACACCATTTCGTGGCTCACTAATTGACAAATACTTTATTCTGTGAGCTTTGCTATCTGATCGAAACTTGAAAACCGACAATTTCACGAACATTATTGTGAACAAATTGAATTTAATTTTTATTTCAAAGCAAGCTGAATAATGCTGAAGGAACAGGTTTCTGTCGTTGAGTAACTGAAACGAAGGATTTGTCGATGCGTTGTTTCGTGATTTTGCGATTGAATTTTTAATGCAACATCAGTTCGATATTTATATAGCGACATTGATAGTTGTTAAACATTACACGAGTTGTAAAATAAAATGACGAAGTAGGAAAAACTGTTTGTTTTCGAGTTTCCGCATAAAAACCAAAATATAAAAATTGTCGGATTTCATGCATTTTTTTAGCTCAATTGATCTTCACTGTGTCTGACTGCACAACTAAGTTGTTCGAAATCGACATTTTTTTGTGGTTGAGTTTTGTTTTCAACACGAGATCACAATCTTAAATCGTGTGTTTACAAATAGCTTTCAAACTTAAAAACTAATTACGGAATAAGCACACATTAATCGCCCACTGAAGTTTTATAAATATACCTCATTTCGAAGGTTATTCAATGTTGTGTATTTTTTACAACAAACCCAAACATTTTTATAATACAAATGCGTTGTTTCTTTTATATAATTACTTTTGGTTATATTGCAGTTTTTGGGTACAACTGAAGTGGATCAACCCAAAGGCATCGAAGTGGTTAAAGAGGGAATACGTAAAATGAAGTTCAATCAGCATTTGAAACGTGCAGAAGGTTCAAAAACTCCAAAAGTCGAGCTGACAATTTCAATCGACGGCGTTGCTGTGCAAGATCCGAAATTGAAGAAAATTATGTATCAGTATCCTTTGCACCGAATTTCTTATTGCGCAGACGACAAGTCTGACAAAAAATTCTTTAGTTTCATTGCAAAAGATGCGGACAACGATACTCACAGTTGCTTTGTGTTCGTTAGCGATAAGTTGGCGGAAGAAATTACTTTGACTATCGGACAAGCATTTGATTTGGCTTATCGGAGATTTTTAGAAACTTCTGGACGAGACTTAGAAATGAAAAAGCAACTTATGATTCTGCAGAAGAAATTTCAAGAATTGGAAAAAGAGAACGCAGAACTAAAAGCAAAATTAAGCGAGTATGAGAACAAAAATGGACGTGTAAAGAGTGCAGCTAAAGTGGCAACTGTTTCAAATGGTGTTCACAATGGATCCAGTTTTTCTGCGATTCAACCTCCACCTCAGCAACGAACAATGCGCTCGTACACAAGTAATAGTCAATCAGTCAATTTACTCGATTTAGATTCACAGCCAACTGTTGGTACTAAACTAGAAAACTTGTGCTTAGATGACGATGATTTTGATCCTCGTGCTTGCGATACGATTACTAATGGAACAACAAATGGTCACACGAATGGTCACTTGAATAATCGATCAAAAGATGTGTTTGGATGCGACCCATTCACGCCGAACTGCTCATCGACAACTGAAGATACTGATCCATTTGGAATGGGAAAGTTTGAGACAAAAGATTTGGATGAGGCTATTGGTAACATTGACAAAAAGCTTGCCGAAATGAGGGTAAGTTTTTGCTGCAAACTTGTAGCGAGTAACTTCAATTCTGGTTACAGGATGGCTTTAGTCGCGGTCTTTCATTTGGAAACGATGATTTTTCAGTTGAAGCGCTGGATCCATTGAATCAAAAAAATTAATCAGATCTGACTTGTCTCAACTAATGCAATATATTTCGATTTTAGATTTTTTGGGACCACACGTTGTATATACGCTGTTTTAGTTTGTTATTCGCTCGACTTTTCAAATCAATCATTGAATAAATAAATTTTATTTGTTGTTGTCATTTTAAAATCTTATTATTTGCATCGCTTTTATGTAAATACTGATTACGTTTTCTTGAGAAATCTATTAAAGCTGATTTATAGTGAACACTGCTGTTCACTTTGGTCGTGATTCATTTGCTTCAATTTCTCCACTGCTTTTCGCCATCCAATTCAGATACACGTGAAGAAAAGTGTGAAAAAGGCTAGTCTCGATCACGAGCCATAATATTTGCCACTGTGTTAACAATCACGAATTGAACCCCTGGTCGTTATAATCGACGGATTCCAGGCTTTTAAAAGCATTGCTTTTAACGAGTTTATTGAATTGAATAATCAACTTGTAGGCGTTCATGTTACCGAAGCATTCATTTTGGCATTCATCAATCACATACATGTACATGTATTCTCATGAAAAACAAATTGTCGATATTTTCAATTGTTTTGCACTTTTTTAAATACACAGTTTGTGTTCATTTTAGAAAAAACAAAACAAACGACGTTGGTATGATATGCAATCGTTGCTCCTACAACAGTTATTTATGTATTTTGAATAGAGTTGCGTGATTAATATTCAATTAAACTGCAAATTTCGTGAGACATTTTGAATGTTCTGATACCTGCTGAATGCATCAATCGTTGAATGATTGAAAACGAATGCAATCATACATTAATAAACATGGAAACGCAGAAACATTTGTGAGAAATTCAAATTCGAAACTCACGTAATCGCAATTATAATTCAATTAATAGCGAAGGACACGCGTTCGACGTGTGTGCATTGTTCGATACATCATCAAACACTGAAACGATTGATGCCCACGGACTTGTCACGTTTTTGCTGTTTGATCAGCGAAAACTGTTTACGTTTTAACTTTCATTAAAATAATGCTGGTCTTCTTTTCGAAATGCAATCAAATTTGTTTTGATCGAATCAGCCCGAAACAACCAATTTACTCAACTTGCACACGCTCGCACTTAACAATTTGCAGTTCACAAACTTTTAATTTATTCTTCTCATTCGTCCGATTTTTCCTAAGAACAGTGTAATTAACAAAATTACAGAAAATATTTCACTCGTTCGCAATCGTATCAATTTCGTTTCCGATCATAAATTTAGCTGCAGGAATATGTCTCTGAAATTGATTTTCTCAAAAACTCCCACTCGTCGAAGTCTTCTCAAGTATCATTCTGTGTCATTGCAATTGAGTCAGTCTTTCGAATCATTTGTGACACGCAATGGACTTTTGTCGGTTTTCTTTCTGAAATTCAAAAAGTTCTGAAAAAAAGTTAAAATTGCAAATGTTACGTGTTCTTCAGATATCAGGATTACAGTGAAACTGCAGAAATTAACTTTCTATAATTTATTTTCCTTTATAAATACATAATAAATTATTATTTTAAAAAATGGCGATAAATTAATGGTGCTTTTTGTCTCTTGTTCAGAATTCGAATTAAAATTCATTGAAGTTGAGCAGCAATAGATTCTGAAATTCACAAATCCAGTTTTACTTTCATTATTTTAATTATTGCTTCTCAAAATTTAGCGGTCGATGTGTGCAAATCTCTGATGTAACGTTGTTCGTTATTCGAAATATTCGATAATGAAAGCAACGCAAATGAAGTTATCAATTAATGACCACGGTTAATTGTGATGAATCACAATTTTTCTGCAAATCTGTCGTAAAGCTCACCGCAGTTGTTGCCAACAATTAAAAAACATACTTAATGTCAATCAAATATGCTGAATATTATAATTTCGTTGACAAATTCATTTTAAATTATGTTTATACTTCGGAAACAGAGCAAAATTTTCATTCACTTCGAACGGCTGCTCACAACAAATTGATCGCTTGATTGATTGATTTGACTAATTGCCAGCGAATGCAAATCACAATGAAATTAATGGCGATTTACTAATATTAATATTTAGTTATGTTTACATTACGATTTATGCCAACGAAATAAGTTTAAAGTAAGAAAATACTTGAAAACGAACTGCACAAAATGAACGTAATTCATGTAATATTTATTTGCTTTGCAAAACGTCGGATTAATATTTATTCAAATTACAGCCTCCTCTTTGCTTTACATACATTCGGATTCGTCAAAAACTGAGAGTAAATTAACGATCACTAAAAACGGCCAGAAATTAGGTTTTAAACGTTTATTCGCGTTTCGATTGCATTTCGCTATAGGTTTAAATATTCGTGAAAGCGAACACTAAAATTATTGTGTGTGTGTTCTATAATTTTGTTGTATAACATTTTGTTATTCGTGTTACTTCACAAAAAGCGTACGTTACATGTACATGTATTACATGAACATTGTGCATGTGTTTCATTCGTGTTTGCGCTGTCCTCGTTATTTCATGTCAGTTGCACTGCCTTTTCATGCATACAATGAATGCATACAGTTTCTCTCGCGAGAATAAGAATAACCGAGCTTTATTTGCGTCACTTGCTTACTTTGAAAAGCACACAAAATAACTTAACGATTTGTGTACGTCTCGAAAAGAATGAGATAGTCGTTACCTTTTTATTTGAAAGAAATCTTCTCAACGATTTATTAGCTTAACGCGACCTTACTGTGTCAATGTTTATATCTGCGTTTTATTGTCGGTCATCAAAAGCAAACTTTACAACAAAAAAAACTGCACATTAGGACACGTTCTGAAAGGGTTTGCTTGAAAATATCGTAATTTTTCAGTCAATTGATGCGGGACCTCACTTCCAAATAAAGGGACAGAGGTTACCCTCCATTTAAAAGGGCTTTTCATGTATTTTTGTTGTTGTTGTTTTTCACATTTCAAACTTTGAAAACTGAGTTTAAGTGTTTAACCTTACAGTAACCTAAAATTTTCGGTCATATTTACGGTTGTCGTAGTTAGCGATACTGCAGGTCATGTCCTTTCACCCAATGATGAGGAGCACATATTAGCTGTTACAGGATATGTCGTTTAGTGTGTTGTTACGGTATCAATGACGGCAAACGTTGCATCACGAGCACAAAGAGCTGAATGTTAATTGAAATAGTTTCGCTTGTCGTTAACTGCAATGTCTGTGGGAACAACCTGTAAATGAAGAGAAACTCATTTTGATTGTGCAACCAACTTTTGTTTTGAACATAAGTAATCGGAACTTTCATTTTCAAAGAATGTAAAATTGGAGAAAAAATGAATTACAACGTTAAAAAACGAGACTTTATTGTTCAAAACTCATTTTTCGTGAAACAAAAAGAACAGAAAATTAGATAACATTGAATGTTGGTCGGTGAATAGTGGCAGTACGCTATTTGCTGCTCACAATTTGCTCCTATATATTACAAAAAATGAAACAACGCCAGATTCCAGTTTCATTTGTTGTTTGGACTGCAGAAATGATTAAAACGCGGTGTTCGTTGAATATGTGCAATGCAACATATTACGCTCGAAGGCATCGCTATTGTTTGCCTGCAATCGAGACTGTTCATCATTCGGTGAGTTATTAACGGTGCGGTTGATAACCCGAAGAATGCTGCAATTGCTATCGCCATATAATCGATAAATTAATATTCACTCGATACAAAGCACGTCACACATTTGAGATGTTGTAACAAATGAGAACTTTTGTCGCAAACATTCACTGCGATCAGTGATCACAAAGCAAAACATCTTGAGCTTGGTGCGCATCGCTTATTTGCGAATGAGGTGTGTTCGCTGAGAATATTTGCAGCATGTTCATGTTCGCAGTTACAGTACACTTGCGTTCGTTTATTCGCGTTTTCATCAAATATCACGCAAATTAAAGCCTGCTTTTAATTTAAAAAAGTAAACATCGAAAAGCAAAAAATTGCAACGTTTCTTCTATAAAAGAGTAAATTAATTATGAAAACAAATTAATGTGAAATTATGCGCTCGAAACGAGAGCAATGCATCATTTGGATATCGCATTGGAAATTTAAATTAAACTCGTTTCGAAAGCTTGTCATCCATTGAATAACCCTTTGAGCAATTACAAGAAAAATTTTTGTTTTTCAAAAAATATGGTCAAAATTAAGAGTCGAATATTGCATGATTTTTATAATTGCGAATGCATAAGAAAAACAGGCTTAACGCATGCAAACATGGATTCGTTGATTCGCTTGGGTGTGTACGCTATACATGTGTACACATGTATCCACTGGCACTTCGCAAGCGATTCCTGTCTTCCGAGTCTAAGCGGTGTCTGTTCTTCACTTGACTCTCGATTTCGGCGATCATTCAAACGTTTTGTTTCCAATGCAAAGAATGATGTGCGAAACATTACTTTTTTAAACGAAACATTAAGCGATCTTTTCACTTTTCGCTCGTTTCCAGAGTTGCAGTCGAATATAGTTTGCTTTTATCTTCTCATCTTAAAGATCACTTTTATTAGCAATTTATGCTAATTATAAATGGCTAATTAACATTGAACGAACACGCAACAGCTGTGCCCATCAGTGTTTGCGACTTAGACCCACTAGACAAACATTGAAATGCATTAGATGAAATCGCTGATATGTAATTTATATTCTTTACAAATTCTTATTTGTAATAAAAGTCTGCAAGAAGAATTTTGTATATGAATGTTACATAACTAAGGTTAGCTGTATTATACGCATCAGTCTATTTTTGAAAACTTTGTTTCTATATTCACTTCAAAGAAGAAACACCGTTTTCAATGAAAACATGAATACATCTCAATTTACGCACTTCGATAATTTATTCTTAACAACAGTTGAATTGGCGAATAAACGTAATAAATTCTATTCACTTTTTAGCTTTCAAAGAATGAATGAATGAATTGTTCAACATTCGCCGTTGTGAACGTAATTGAAAAATGAACAACACTGAACAGCTAATTTGAACGCTAAACGTTTCAATAGTTGTGTTAAAAGTGAAAAGAAAGAAAAAAAGAAGTAAAAGCAACAGCGATGAATACATGTGAATAATGATCAGCGAAACACCTGAAATAAGCTTCGAATCGTGACATAAGGATCAATGCGTAATTCGTATTCTCGTTCACGAGTTCGTATATAGTTAATACTTTTCCTTTTGCAGTGAAATTCGAGTAGATAATAATGTCACATAATTTATGTGTTCGCAGAAAATGTAAATTACTGCATCTGAATGTGCTAACCATGAATAGTTTGCAGCGTATATTTAAATGCAATCAAATGTGTATTGCATTTCATTCGAACATCGAAGCGTTGAATCGAAATTAAGTGAACTGAATCTCGATTGACAACATATTTCAGTTTGCTGCTAATTAATTATTAATATACGAGGAATTGGAATGGAAAAGTAAAGTAATTTGAGTGTATTTCACTGCGAGCAACACAAGTGTATTACGTTCTCAAAGAACGTTAATCATTTTTTGCACAATATAAAACTTTATTACTCTTTTATTCAAATAGAATTGCATCGAAAATCAAAATTATGAAAATTGCAACGAGATTATAATTAATGATATAATATTTCATGAGAAACATTCGGATTATTCATTAAATTTTTACATTAATTCGTAATTTCAGCTCCAGTTCTGCACTTTATAAATTAGAATTCACATTTGCTTCGAACTACGAATTACCATATTTTTTGTTAACATTTTTAATTTCAAGCAATTTATTGTTTTCGAGTGCGAAAACACAAATTGATTCCTTTCATTCAAGTTTTTGCGTTACGAAAAGATGGTTTAAATATCGATTGTATTTAACAGAGAATGTGTGTCGAAGACAAGATATGTGAGATCGCAGTGAGAGTGTCGTGTGACAATCGTTGCTCGCTTGTTTATGCTTACAGTTTGTGTTCAACAGACTGACAGACAATGTGAATTGCTGCACACGAATACTTTTATTGAGGGTCATTCGCTGCTTTTCGCGAGAAGTGTTCACGCCGAGAAGCATCATAAAACCGTTGGATGTGTCGATATATGAGTTCGCGTATCGTTTAACGGGAATTCTCGCAGTCCAGTACTCGCTGCGTGCGATGCTTCGCTTCGTGGGGACCCTTTTTAACAGCGCTTTCATGCATCTGTTCTACGTTTGCAGTACTGACAAAATGCTTGTCACATCGCTCATCGCTCATCCAAATTTATATCACAACATTTTCTTTTACGTTTTGTTGTGAATCCAAGCGTTGTCCTCTTTTTAAAAACTTACTTTTATCGAGTTCAAAAATATGCGCCAAAATATGCATTTCGTTTCGATTTTTTTGTAAAACGCAAAGCGAAAAAATTAAAAACTCGAAGCGACGGTTTATTCGAATTCAATGAAACCATTCTCAATGTGAAATTTCCGTTAAAAATGATTGTAACAATTATTTCTGCACATATTTACATACTGTTAACATACAGGTGCCTTTCAATGTCACGATTCGTTTAATTAATTATTCTGTAAGCATTAAAATACTTTACTTTATTTTCTTTTGAAGTTTGTTTACAACTTTTGAAATTATAGTTTCATTGCAATAGAAACGACGAAAGAAAATAATCCATTTACATAAGAACAGAATTTTAATGTCTTCGATAGATACAAAGATTCACTGTGATAATCTTTTCGGCTTTGTTTGGTGTTTACTATGATAATGATAAAGATGTAAGCTTTGTTGTAACACGCCATTAACAAACCGTCGTCGTCACGGGCTTTGTAATCGCGTTGTGAGCTAAAAATTGTACTCTTCATGTGTAATCTTATAAACAGTGTAACATGCTATCAGCGGTTTTGTTTATACGCATGTTAACGTTTGAAAGTGATCAGTGATCGCAAAGACGTTTAAATATAAGTCGATTTTAGATAAGGGCATTACTACAGATTTACAGATTGATGCGATGCAGCGTTGGCGGTGATTGAGTCGGATCAATGATGGAGATCACACAGCGGTGATGGTGATGGAACGGTGTTGCTTGAAAATCCATCACCGTGACCACTTTGAGTCTAGACTTCACTGAGAAACTAATAATTTGCGGACGTAAACGTTATCGCATTCATACCAATTTGTGAAACAATTTTCATTGCAAACTTATCAAACACACACAGATGGAAGCGCACTTTGGTAAATTAGCATTTAATTGATTATTGAGGCAATCGATGAAATATTACTCGTTTTTTTTCATTCATTTTTTGTCTCACAAATGGTTCCGAAAAAGAAAAGCTAGTTTTTTATAATTATAATTTTGTAGAAGTAGATGTGAACACATTTTGTGTCTCCAAGCAAATGTTAATCACAACGGAACAGAGACGCAACGCATTATCAACGGATTCAACGTGCAACGATTGAACGTGAACATACCATACTTTCAGAACTTTTACAGTTGAAATTTATTTCGATAAGCATCTTAACGACAGCCACGGTTATCACTGGCACTCGTATCGTTTTAATGAATGTTTCAATTTTTTGCTTCAAATGTAATTCGAAGTCTGAAATTCAAAACGCACAATTTTTTGCTGTACAATTACGTTCGTATGGTTTAATTGTAAATTTTTAATGTTATTTAATATAATTCCACTTTTTGCTCTTTGAAATTAATGCTCGTTTTAAAAATGAATTGCCAATGAAATGTTTACGATTTAAAATTCAAGAACGAATTGTTAGCATTTTAAAAGGCATGCGATTGTAAACTTACAATTTGTATCCAAGATAATAAATCAACAACAAAAAATGCGAATTGCTTTGTGTTCGCCTCACACGAAACAGAAACGTTTGTCTTTTGCAACAGTTTAACATTCGAATAACAAATGCAATTCTTTTTCATTAATGTAAACTGAATGTGTGAAATTACAGTTTCTTAACTTTAATCATACATTTAACGTTTAGTTTGTGACTCTTCATGTGAGTTCAAAACAAAAGGTACAAAAGTTTATTTACTGACAACTCAAAATTTGTTGATTACGTATTTATAGCAACAAATAATGAATAATGTGAAAATAATGTTTTTATGTAAAATACATAAAACTGAGAGTCTATTGACGGTATTATTTATGATTTTTCGGTAAATGTCGTTTCATGTGCAGAGCGAGATGGTCCGAACGGGCAAAAGAACGTTCACACACTTTGCATTTGAATGGTTTGGCGCCGGTGTGTTTGCGATAGTGTCGTGTCAGTTCATCTGATCGAGCAAATCGCCACTGACACTCTGGCCAATGACATTTATACGGCTTTTCACCTAATTTCACAACAAAAAGAAACGTTATAAATAAACACCAAACAAACAGTTGAGTTAGACGCGCAACGCAATCGGTTCTCAAAGAAGAGTGAGATTAAAGGCAGTGATAATCAACGAAGTGATGCTTGCGATACGATACACTGAATGAAAGTTTCTGCTTTCTTACCTGTATGTATCCTTTGATGTGCTTTCAAATGGGAACTCTTTGTGTACACTTTTGTACAGCCTGCAATGAAACAGAAAGAAACGATGAAACGACACAATGAAATAAATTTTCTGAATAATAATAGAGAAACGATGCAAATTGTGTCGCAGCGAACGAGGAAAAAATGTTTAATGGTTCGAATGGTTTGCAAAGGTCACTTTGCCGCAGATGTCGGTAATGAGTTTCACTGCTTTTGCAGACCTCCGAGATTTCAATTAAAAACTACTCGTTTATTGAGTCTGTGAAATAAAGGAGTCGCAATGCGAAAGAGTGGCACAACTGAGAAATGGAAAGATTGCTAAGAATTAGAAATTAGTTGACGAAGTAGTAACAAACCTAACATACGCTAAATTACCGAGTATTGCTTTATAGGAATGGTTACCAGAATTAATGACTGTTACACACGCACAGTACGCAAAAATAAATGCAATCAATGCGAAGCAATTCTTGAGAAGCACGCAAAAAACAGAATTTCAGAATTTGTGTCTTTGCAACGGACCTGGATAATCGCAGTGATGAATTCGACGCTTTTCCAATTCTGGATTATTTCGGCGGTTGTATTTGTGGCTCTGAAGAAGCATTTGCGGAGGAGGTTCCTGGGAAACCTGCGTTTGTTGCGATTGCTGATTGGGAGACTGCATCTGATGCTCCAAAGGCGATTGTATGTCACCATTTATCGCATGATGACCATTGTGCAGTTGCAGGTGCATTGATGGGTAAGCTGCATTGTTTGACGACGTGTACGGCGGTGGGGGTGTTCTGCGATGTGTTTCGCCAGTTTGGTGATTGTGAGTCTGATTATGGTTGTGATGTTGATGTTGATGAGCTTGATGAGGATGCGGTTGATGCTGGTTGTGTTGATGATGTCCTGGATGTGGCAAATGATAGGCACTTGCTTGATTCGATGGTGAACCTGGCTCTGAGTTTGGAGGTGTCGGCACATTACCATTCATTGCATGGTGAGTGATGTGCAATGGAACAGAGTGATGTATTGCTGCGAACTGCAACGGATGGCTTGTATCCATATCCAATGAGTCTGTAAAAAACCATGATGCCAATGAACCGTTAAATTTAGGAAATTAGCTCAAAGAATGCAATAGGAAAACAAAGATACTTTTTAAAAGTTAAAATTGATTAGCGCTCAGTGTTTCATGTTCTCTTTGAGTCGGCAACAAACGTATTCGTTGGAAAGCGACGAATAATTTAACGATTTCGTTTTTTAATTTATACGAGACATCTTTTTTAAACGTCACATTAGCAAACACTGTGCTCTTACTAAATACTGTTTTCCTCTCTTCTACCTTCTCGCGGGAAAACAATCGAAATGATTTTTTGTTGCAAATTTGTAAACAATTTCTTTGGAAACTGAAAACCGTGTTCACTGGAATAGCAATCATTTTTCAAACACGAGAAATAATTTCAAATACTTAACACTCATCGCTGAATTTTTTCAACAGAAATCTGCAAATTGATATCTAACATTAAGAAATTGACGTAAATGTGTGTCTTTGTTTCAACAAAATAAAAGCATTGTGAATGTGTGACTCGAATATTGATGTTTGAATAATGAAGATTGAAATGAAAATAATATTATTGGCTGCAAATATTAAATTTGTAAATACTGCGTGTTGATATTGTGAGACAATTGCAATTTATAAAGTTCACTGAAGCCCTGTTTTTTAAGTAACGAGCTATTATATTTGTCATATAAAATATAACTAATAACAGACCACACACCTAACGAGATGTATAATCATTGATGTTGGTTGAAATTCGAGCTTAATTAACTATTTTATGACTTTCAACGACAATCGTGTTAAACGTTGATTATTGCGTTACTCTTTGGCAATGAGTGCATAATTTAAAGTATAACTTGTGTTGTTTCGACAGTTACATTTACATTATACATGTGTGGCGTTTTGAGAAAATTCCAAGCCAAGTTGAATAATTGTAACGTTCAAACCGAAACTGGTCTAAATGTTGAAGATGCGAGATAAGCTGTAGGGCTGTAGGTTTAATTTTCAAATGAAATTGAAATGAACAACTATTCTCGATTTCAGTTTAATGAGATAGACAAGAGAACTTAAATTGCGTTTGAATTAATTCTATGAGAGCAGAAAAATAAGAAAAGAAATGATTTAAAATTGAAGAGTTAAAAGTGAATAGTGAAGACTCACCATCGCGAGGAGGAGAGGGACATGGATTGCAAGTGGTGACATTCGTCGAATAAGTTGTAAGATATGGGTGTCCAGTGTGGTGAGTGTACGTATTGTGTAGGGGTGAGTTGTTCATTGTTGCGAAAGAGTAAGCCCCGAGAGATCTGGCCTGTTGTCCGACTGCGAACGCTTCGTGAGCAACTTGAGCTCCTTGAGTATAACTTGAGCGAATCGAGGAGTATGCATTTTCGAATACAGCGTCCTGGTAAAAACCATCCAGTGTTCCCGCCATTCCTGGGCACGTCGCCCCCGGTTTCTCCGCAAAATTTAACATTGAAACAATTTACTTGGTAAACAATTCACAACGAAAAATAATCAATGAGAATACTCCGAATGGAGAATATGGCAAACGTTTATTTCATTGATCACTTAAAATACGTGAAAACAAAAAATCGAACAGTTCGACTGAAAGCACGACAAGCTGTCGGTGGACGGAGTGTGTTTGAACTGATCGGACGTCTGAGTGAACACTGTATCGTCATATGGGATGCATGCGATTCAAGCCATTTCTGCTAGTTACACCCGTCCTTTTTACAACTCGTCTCCGATTGGTTTCCAGGCTGTTCATTGAATCCCACTTTCAGAAGAACATTTTCGCTGCTTCACTCAATGCACTCATGTTCAATAGCAAATACGAAGAAACCGTCAAATTAGTGTCTATGAAGTACTCCAAATAAGATTCAATCGCAGTCGAAAGTGTTCTTTATTTGTATCTTTTATTACCGTAAACTTGGACATAAAAACACACCTTTTTTGAATGAATTGTGCGAATGTTTGTTAACTAAACAAATGTTGCAGAGATGTTTATTTTTACCATTTCTAAAGAAACGATGAATTATTTACTCTTTTTATACGAAACGTATTGAACTCAATTATTCAATCATCATTTTAATCGTTCAATTATTCGAGAACTGTGCTGGCACTGTTTGTCCCAAGTTTTAATTGAAGCAAATTAAGTATTGAATGAAACAGTGATCGAAGAGTGTAATGATGAACGATAAATTACGGAATGTTTTTGTTTTAATGAGCAAAAGAGGCAAAATATTTTGCAGCACTCGACTTAGAATGGCAACAAGTTTCTTCTTTTTTTCGCAATTTCGCATTTTGTCTTAAATCGCTGAAAGCTTTCGTTTCACGATCGCATTCCCAGTGCGAATTGAGTATAAATTTTGTTTCGAATTTTCGTGAAATTGAGAGAAATACAGACGTAACGAGCGTATATGTCATACATAATAAATGAGAGCTGTTTTCGAAATCGCAGCGCCAGTGGGCAGTTATCCTCAGTGATCTGCAGTTATCTGCATTTATCCTCTCGCAACAGTGGAGGCTCACTGCAGGTGAACAGTTCGATGTGATGTTCGTTGATCGTTCACCGATGGGAAACCAATTGCGAATTACACGTGATTACACGTCATTATCCCATTACTTGTAGTTGTGCAGTGAGTGTCGTATGGGGTGCAAACCGTGCAAACCATACGACTGCCGTTCGCGAGTATCCGTTCGCGGTGAGCACTTGTGGCGCTCATCTTCTTGTTCACGAAACGACGAGTGATCTGCAAAGCAAACAATCGACGAGCACTGCGAGTGCACACATCCATCAAACACCGCACATCGGTGCTTTACTGGTAGTGAACTGGCCGAATACCGCTGGTGGTCTATTATTCGGCAGCAGTCATTTGTGAGCGGAAGTCACTCTCGCAGCGCGCGTGCACTTTTAATGAAATAAGCTGCGATCGAATAAAAGTAATCGTGACTCGGTTGTTTGCATAGTTGCAATAATGGCTGCGAGGTCTTCTCGGCCACGCGACCCTCAGTCACGACTCACCTGTAAAACGCTCATTTGTTTTGTAATAGTGCGTAATATGAATGAAATGAATGCGAAATTCAATTAATTCGAGTCTCATCGGATTCAAATGTGATCACGCACCGAACGCACACAAATAGTGCGATTGTTTGACTCGCACAGAAATTGTGCGATCGCTGTCAGAACGTTGCAAGGTGCGTCGTTTGTCGGTGTGCACAGGCGTCCCGCTGTCTCGCGACAACTCGCAAACTGGTGATCGTTCAAAGGTGACACTGATTGCGAATTGGTCGCGTTTGCAGTCGGTTAACAATCGTCACTGGTTTTGTGAGAAGTGTCGCTCCGGGCGCAAACCGCTGAATACCTGCGATCGCCGAGTTGAATGCCGAATGGCTTGAATGCCAAAGCCACGCTTATTATACATTCCAAATTATATAAAGGAATCTTGAGTACCTATATTGTGATTTACAGGAGAATTAGTCGCTTATAAGTAAAATAACAGTGTTGTAGCTTATGATGAATGACCGAGGGTAATATTCCTGTAATTTAGCTTTCAAAGTGAACGAAGTTTGGGTGTATTACTTGTGGTTGTATTGCGTTCGCCTGCAGCCATTTGCGGCCGTTCGACGCGAACAGAGACGACTGCTTCGACTGCTCTTCGCAGTAATTATCATATTTGTGCAATTCTGCAATTCGCGGATCGAAAGGTTTAATCGCAGCGTCCGAAGAGGATACACATTCATAGTATTCAGACTAATTTGGCTGCAATCGAGAGGACACATTGTGCTGCACCTGCGAATCGATACTCGAGTCTCACTTTTGCAGCCGCGGGCCACGAATACCTCTTCGAGTGAAAATATTTACAACAGGTACTCTGTGCTGTCTTGTATGCACCAGCATAAATTCTGTGAACACTCGCAAGCAAACATTGCACAGAAAGCAGTGAAGGTGCACAAGATGAGATGTGATCGCACGGAGAACACAAAACACGTGCAGCGGAAACGACGGTTCAGAGCTGACCTGTGTCCGCCCACTCGCCTGCGAACAGAATGCTTGCGACCAGTGCAGCACTGCAAACACTGCCATAAACCAAAATTTAATGGCTTTTACGCATTAACAAAGCCATAACAAACTTGCATGGTCTTTAACGAGTTTCCAAATTTTTCGGTTTCAATTTTCACAACAATAGAACTTACATTACTTTTCGAGCATTAATTTATATGGAAATATTTGCTTCTCAAGGAAAGTGATCAACTGAAACGACCACTAATAATGAATGCGGTTCACGCGCCTTGCCGGATGCGTAACCGGTATAACGCTGTGTGCTTTGCGCTCTCTTCGAATTCGGTACTATTAAACAAATCGCTTATAAATTCGATGCTCGAGCCTCGCTCTCAGCGATATTCTATAGAAGAGAAGAGTCGAGATGCCGAACAGCGCATCCGTGTCCATCGGAGGCCGCCAGCCTGCAGACTCCTATACCTGTCGATTTGCAGCGTCGATTTATGCGTTCGATGCTTGTGATTAATTGTAAACAACAATTAATTGCCAGATTATACACTGTGATTAACAATTAACAATTACTTTCCTCTGCCCTGCGTTCACTTTATGGTGCACTAAACTCGACTGCGTCCACCGATGCTTTCTCTTCTCCGACGTCGATTCAGGCGTAAATTTCTCCTTTTATGCATACTTTACTACCGAAACGTTTGATGCTTGCATTCAATTTGTGAGGTCAGGGACACAACAACGGACAGGAAAGCTATGTGACGGTTCATCGGCGATTCTGTTATTCAACGTCGCGTTGCTGTCTTTTTTACCGATACGATTGCTATGCTCAACCTCAGCGTAACTGTAAACTGTGTCTAAAACGTCCTATAATTGACTGCATTCGTATTTGTGAGAACAGATGTATTGTTAACAAAAAAGGTTGTATTCGCTGAATTGACTGCCTGCAATCTCGACAAAAAAGTTCGTAAACATTGCGCATCATTAGTAAACATTAAAGCATTAAGAGCAGCTTTTGCTGTCTATTCGCTGATTCATTATTTATTCTTTCGTAAATTTTGCAATTCTTAAAATGCGAACATTTAACTTATTCTTAAATGTTGCACCAATTTCGTCATTAATAATTCAAAATTCGTTTTGGAAAACAATAATTTGTGAACTGCTTTCAATTAACCTTTAAATTCAAATTTAAAATGTAATATTTTAAAATTTTCAGTTCAAAGGAGTTCGTTTTTGAAGAGTAAATTTATTGTTTTCGTAACAAATACAGGATAAAATGATTGCAAAACAAAACGCAGCCATTTTTTCTCTGCTCTTTTCAAAGTTAAACTAAAAGCTAAATTAATTAATAACGAAAAAATGAATTATAGCTTTTATGAGTTATGACTTCACTTTTGGCTGAAAACTGCTTATTTTTGTGCTCGTGTTAAGTTTCGCGAAAAAATTAAGATTTTTAATCTCTCAAACATTATTACCCGCTTTCTATTTGATGCTGCAATCACTATCACATTTGAAATCGCAGCAGAAACGATACTTTCTTATTATTAAGTCGACACACGATTAATTAAAAGTTGATTCAATTTCTTGATTCTAGTGCAAGTTTGCAAACAAACAAACAAACAAACGCTTTTCACACCGCAACACTGCGAACAAAACAATTACAAACGTTACACAATTGATGCGCGAAATGCATTCGAAATGATGAGAACAGTTGCGAAAAAAACAACAGTCTATGTATGTATTCACAGAGACATTCACTACCATGCAAAGTATACGATAAATCTGTGAACGAATTACTCGAATCAATGAGCGTTACACGAGTGTAATTAAATTTAAACGAACGAACATTTCATCGAAATTATTTTCTAATTTCGCATTAAATCATAACTATTTTTAATTGCATTTATTGTTTAAGTTTAAGCCTTTTATGTAAAGCGATGATAATTTCGTTTCGAATAATAAGCATTTTAAAAGCTAATTTACATTCAAAATGTATACAACAGAAATTCTGAAATTTGCACAAACAGTTCGAATATATTGAATAACGTTTCGCACAAATGTGCTCGAAAATTGCTTTTTAAAAAAAGATGAATCTTGAACATTGCAATTTGAAAGCAATTTTACGATGTTCAAATAAATTTCGGTCAGACTTTTTAATCGCCGTCATTTGATTTACCGAAAAAGGAATTATTATTTTCAAATTCATTCGTTCGCAATTAGTGTTGAGTGCCTTTTAATTGTTTTTCAAGTGTTTTTAGTTTTGCAGCGATCAAGTTTCGCTAAGTAATTCTGTGCCATAATTAAAGCAATTGTCGAATGTGTAAAATGCGAAACGGACTTCGAAAACTTTTGTGGGGTCTCGTGATTGCAGTGACACTCGGCAGTGAAACAGAGTCGAGTTGTTTTCGCAGAAAACGGAGACTTTCTTTGCGATTGACACAAAGAATGTAAGAGTCTGTTTGAACGGGCAACTTTTTTTATTTGTGTGCCTCTTCGATTAACAGTGTTCGCGAACAATGCTTTCGAAACGACACCTCATTTATAACGAATACCTGCGGACTGCGAGAGTCGAGCTTTGTTCATAAAACTCGGTTCCGTTTAAGCGCTTGAAAGCAGTAAACAACGGCTTTGGCGAATACTTAATCTTCAAATCCAATTGGCAAACGCAAAGAGCGTAACAATTCGATTCTTATTTGAAGCCATTATTAAATCACAATACAATTCACTGTTAAATCACCATTCATTGAATCGATATTTTATTCGCTTTTCACTGCGCACACAAGCAATCAAATACACTTTTGAATACTTTATTATTCATGTTTTTATTACGCTTTTTTATGTAAATCTCGAATACGTCACTTTTAGTATACAACAGTCTCGAACAGAGCATCAACTTTATTATTAATAAATTTCGAAAAGGCAGCTGACTTCTTGACTGCTCTAATGACAATCTGGACATTAGTTTTCGACTTAAAGCGAACGCAATTAAAAGTGAAAAGTGATGTTTGCAATCGAAGCCGAAATAACTTTCGATGGAAACTGCGGGATATTATGTAATTTAAAAATACTTGGAAAATAGTTAATTATTGAGATGTTGAATGCACCAATTTTGCATTTAAAAGTGAAATTCGTTACGTTTACGACAGACCGATGATTAAAAACTGGAGGCAATCAAAGCGATCCACGTTTTTAGCAGTCTAAAGTCGCAACAAATCTCACCTTTCGCGAAGCTTCGCAGCTTTATAAAAAATTAGCAAAACGTTCGATTCGCAGTCACCTTCATTTGTAGAGCGAATATACGTGAATACTTGCATTCGTTACATTCATTACTAGAGAGCAAGAAAGTAAAGTCTCGGATGAAATGATTGTTGCGTTCCTTTAGCTCGGAGCGATAAAAAAGCAAAAGAAGAGTAAAGGCTTCACAGAACTTCACTGAAAACAAGTGTCGAACATGTCTTCACGCATTTCAAAACAATTTTTCGTTTTTGAAACATAATTTGTCTCAATTAAATGTGTGAAAACATTAAACATCAAACAAAGTTAAACTGAATGTCTCCAATTGTCACCAGTCAGTCAGTCATCAATTCACAATTGAATTGTCGCTGTAATTTGATTTAATTTACAAATGCAATTCAAATGTTTAAACGCCTTCTTCATTTCACGTTTTCGAATCAGCGACGAAACGACAATTTCGAGAATTAGCATTTAAAATGTTGCCCAACAATTAAAAGACGTCGCATGTTGCAGTTGACGATTCGAAATTTGAATTCATCAGTAATTAGCAATTGTTTGAGCTTTATTTTGGATCAGAAAACATTCGCAGTGCGAAGCGAATTTTCAATGAGAATTTGAAAATTTACAATAAAACATCATTAGAACTTGAATTTATATGAATGCGAAGCGACAAGGTGCGATCTGAAGAGGACAATGGATGTGAAACATTATTTTCATCATTTTCGTTATTAATGTTTGTTTTATTTCATAAATCAAAGCTAAAATAATAGAAATATGTGTGGCACTGGACGACTGTTATGTAAACGCAGTGCATGTCGGCTGAAAAGCGAATTCCGCGAAAACAACAAATTACGACAAATGATGATCTGCCGACTCGAGTCGTCTGTGCGGTAATTATCGTTATTCGAAAGCATATGCATTACTTTAATGTGTCTAATGTTTAGTGTTTATTGTGAAAGCAAATGTAAAACTGTAAAACAAAGGTGTTTTGTACATTACAGGACCTGAAGGAAGAAAACGCAAAAAATTGATCGAATCAAAATTTAAATAATTGCAGCCTTTGTGAATAATTTTTGCATACATTTGCTGTGCACTCGCCATTCAATCAGTGTTCGCTCATTTCGCGAGATTTCGTAGCGAGTTTATTTTTGAAGCTTTTCTAATGAACTGACAGTGAAATAATGTAAACGCAAGTCTGGCTCAGGGCTCTAATTATTTGCGAAATGCATTGAAATTGTAAATAATGCGAGAAATTAATTTGCTGGACGCGAAAATTGGTGGCGAACGACATTTGACAAGAGTCGAACCACAAACGAAACGTGAAGAATAGTAATGAGTCTCGAAACCCCTTTAAAAAGCAATTTGAAACAATTGATTAAAGTAGTAATTTGTAAATCACTTGAAAATCACTTGCGCTTAAAGTGCGTTTTTAGAACCGTTTTGTAAGGAAAATATAAAGCAGTGCAAAATGCGTTTGTTAAGCGAAACTTTGCAAATTCTTATTTTGACGCCGAGAGGCAGAAACACACGGATGTTGAATACATCAATGATTCAAGATAATAATAGGTTCGACTGCCGAGTATTTGTAGTAACTTAGACGATACTTCTCTTGTCTTGTTATTCGTTTATTCGCTGCAATCTTTGCTTTTGAATTATTTCGAAGGGAGTGGAGTGCAGTTTAAGAAAACTTCTTTATCGCAGGTATGTTACAGAACAAGAAAAAAGTAATATTCACAAAACTGTTTCAAGAGCAGGTGATCTTTAAGATGCATCTTAAGTATTCCACATCAATGTGAACATCGTTCTTACATCGCTAACCGACGTTTACATCAATGGTTACATCTGTTTTCTCTTCTTCGTTTTGCGAAATTAAATTCTCTCGATTTTCGCATTTGTGGCGAAACGGTTTGAAAACGTGAAAAGTGCACTGGTTACCGCAGTGTACACAATGTACACAACCGCACATTCGGCACTAGGCAGTAAGCACTCGTCATCCTTTCGTATCGCTTGTTTTCGTCGCGGAAAAAGTATTTCCACAAAATAGCAAACAAACGACCGATTGTAAAGAAAGCCATTGAAAAATGGTTTTTTAAGTCAATCGGAAAAATATCGAAAAAAGTTCAACCAAGCAAGAAGTGTTGTATGACCATATGTCCATTATTTGCGGTCACAACGGTTACAAAAAATAACATATTTGGGTCACTCATGTTTCGCCGGTCATCAAAAAATGAAAACGTAACGGACATTTGCTGACATATGTTATTGTTGCTCAAAAACCGCAACTCGTCAGTCAGAGACCACAATACGGTTATTTCGGTATTGATTCGCATCATTCTGGTCATCGACACCACAAAGCAACTCTTTCACGACTGAAAAAAACTGTTTTTCCGTGTTTTGTCGTCGACTCAACGAACTGCTCAAATCTGTCTCGAATGTCCACCCCTTTTCACCAATTCATAAATTGTGATTTCTGTTTGAAATGCTCGCTGATTTTGAAAGTCAAAATGTAAATGAATAAATGGATAGAGTGAGTGCACAATTAACTCAGCTCGTCTGGAGTGTTTGAAAAAGTGTCGTGCTGCACAGATTCACAAATTTGTTGAGCGAATAATCCGATTATTTTACAGTCACGTTCACTCGCATAAATGATTTATGCGACACTAAGGATTTACATAATTTGCTTCGCATAATTAAAGCCATTATAAATATCCGACAAAAGATGTTTGTCGCAATTCGAAATTAAGTGAAAGAAGGTCGCTGAGACCGAACCAAATCCCCGATTAACTGTTCGCTGTTTCCAACAGGAAATTACGAATAACTGGACTGAACTTAAATACGCTTTTCGAGACATTTTCGCCGAAAGTCTGTAAAGTTGTTCGGAAAAGGATACTTCTTATTGTCCGCTGTCCGTTTGTCGCGAACAATTCTATCACAAAAATAGCTACTTTCTTCTATTGTTGCATTTTCCTCTTTGCGTTTGAAACTGAAAAGAACCGAAATTCGAGAGAATTTGTGTGTTGCATCGATGTGTGCTTGTCAATCACGGCTTTTCTTCGGAGACCGTCAGCGTTTGCTGCAAACTGTTTTCTATTCGACACGCGTCTCAACAAAAAGTGTAATAAACTCGAAATACACTCGTCGAAATGCGAGTTCTAATTTGCTTTTCAATCGTGTTTCCATTTTTTGATTCAATGTTCAAAAAGGGACAACAATCGGCAGAAAACAGCGCTTGGCGAACTCACCGTTTCTGTCAATTCTCAGCGGGTTTTCAAATTTGTTTTCTCAAAGAATTATAGAATCACTTTATTTATGCTTTCAAAATGTTTCTTTGCTGTTGCAACGAATGCATACAAAATATGCACTTCTTATATGAAACAATCAACTCTTTACAATTTGTTCGCTGCTTTCGATGTTGAAACATAACATTAGTGGAACGCACACTGCACTCGCACAGTTTCGCAATTGCGTTCAAAATTACATCCTTCAGCTGAACTCCGAGAAACCCTTTTATTTCGACAAATTGTTTATTCAATCATTCATTGATTGAGTCTCTTCGCAGCATTTCAGAGATGCAGAAATGAGAAAGAGTTCACGATTAATTTGAACGCCTTTATCGCAGTGGTGCAATAATTCACTCGAACTCACATTTTATCTTTTGCATCTCAATGTTCAACTGTCGTCGTTTCGAAACATTACATTAAACAACAAATTAACAAATTTTCAGTACAATTTTTTGCAATGAAAACATTTAGACATTTCAAATGAAATGCATGACAATGACTTATTATTGTGCTACTTTTTTTATTGTGAAACTGTAAACATTTTTAGTCGACATTTGCATCACGCTATTTTGAAGATGAAAAGAAAGTGTTATCACTGCCCCGAAACACGACTGTAAATGAAGAATAAAATACGATTCATAATTAGCTGGTAATTTTGCATACTGCATTCAATTTGAATATACTTTTGTCGATGTCGAGTATATAATTATGTCACAAACCGTATATTAATTATTCAAAAAGCCTGATATTAAAATTGAAAAATAGGTTTCATTTTCTCAGCATTTTGCAGAAAAAAATCATATTTAATCTCACAGGAAATAAGCAAATACTAAATGAAGCATTCGAAGAATCAAGTTCGACAATGTGAAAATGACTTTCACGCAAATACATTCACAGATGAATTCAGTCGTCAAATACTCTGAACTCATCAAAACATCATTATTTGAACAGCAAAAATTACACAAACATATTTTAGTATCACAAAAACGCAAAATAAAAATTGACGCAATCAAGCCAACCATTTGCAAATGGACACATTATTTTGTCATTGAAAATTATATTTACATATTAACCCGCCTAATATGACATCTCACTATAAAACAAAGTTCACCAGGTATCATTATACCCTAGATTACAATGACATGTTACTATAAAGCGAGGAAAAGTTTTTAGTGAAAAGTTGGCCAATTCACTTTTTATGACTTTTTATTAAATATGCAATGTAAATTTCACTTCGTCTTTCTCAGAGATTTACTATAACTCAGAGACTGGTTCTATAATAAATAAATCAGTTCGTGATATGGTAATTCTAGAATAATTTTGTAATAAAAAACTTTTTCCCGTTTAATAGTGACATGCTATAAAGTACTAATTTCGCTTTTTCACAATTGTGGTAAAATTCACTTTCTGTGACATGTCACATGTCACATAAGGCGGGGTAACAAGGTACATTGCTTTATACTCGCAGCCGATGGGCACAAGTATGATCAGAAAAAAAACACAAATATTACTCTTACTCTTAAATGAAATTGCTTATTTGCCGTACATAATTATGGTTATATTCATATTTGTTACTCTAAACCCCATGTTTAAAAAGCACGACAAAAGTAAACTCCACTATTACTATGTTACTATCTCTTATACACGTCGTTAATAGATGATTTTGACTTGAAATCAGGACACCTTTAAGTATAAAGAGGCAGATGTCCTTTATTGCAACACATTCAAATTATGTTTCGCTGTAAAAGAGGTTGTAGAGTATTTGACTAGGGATATTCCTTCATACAGCTTCGGTCATTGAGTTGCGTTGAATCTCAGCACTTTCCATTTCCGATAATGGAAAAATTAATGCTTATAAATACAACGCGAATTCCAATAGTGTATACTTCATAATATTTACAACTAGATTTTTTCATACAGTTTCTTGTTGTGAAGAGAATTTAGATTGCTTTCTCCAAGTACAGCACAATGCATCAAATAATATATCGAATAGAAATAAGTTCTTTTAAATAAGTACCACAATGTTTTCAATTTCTGAAAATTTCTCAAAATTAATATGCAAGTTAATGCGTTTTTAAGTAAGAACATATTAACAACACTCTCAAATAACCAACAGAATATTTCATTTTTGCAACAACTCTCGAAGAGCGCTTCACAGTGAAGTTCACACAAAATTCAAACGAATAAATTTGACATCAGATTGAATAATCATTTTAAGTTAAGACACTTCCAGTCAAGAATGATTTTGTGTTCAACGTTGAAATGTTTTTTCTCTATCCTCTTTTGTGATGATTTCGAGATACCGTGAGATACCGATTTTGTGATGATTTACGTATTTGTTGTTTACGTGAAAAT
>NCKV01000115.1:0-26729 GCA_003675905.2 Leptotrombidium deliense
CACAGATTTAACAGAGGCAAATAAAAAAGCTTTGGTAAGTGTTTACCGCTATTATAAAAATGTCATTCAATGAACATTTTTCTTTTATCAGATGGACGCAACAGCAAAATCAGAAGCATTAGAATACCTTATTTGGAAAGAAGTTACAAAATATGACATTCATTCGTTTACAGACACAATGGTTAAGAGACAATTACAAAAACTTTCGATTCTAGGATCAGCTGCATTAGGACCGCGTGACAGTGCAAGAATGACAGAATTAGTTGCAGACATGGAGAATATATATGGAAGTGCGAAAATATGTGTCGGTAAAAAGTGCGAACTTTCTTTAGAACCAGACGTGACAGAAGTGATGGCACGTGAACGAGATTACGATTTGTTGAAAGAGGCTTGGATTAATTGGAGAGACGAAACTGGTAAAAAGATGAGACAGATGTACACTGAATATGTCAATCTTGGTAATAAAATGGCAATTAAAAGTAGTCACGGTTCTGACATATTTCGCGATTTCGGTGAATACTGGTTACATTCATATGAAGACGACAATTTTAAAGAAAAAGTTATACAGTTGTGGAACGAAGTTGAGCCCTTTTATAAACAGTTACACGCTTTCGTACGAATGAAACTTAGAATTCGTTATGGTAGTCGAATGCCGAAGGATGGCACGATTCCAGCACATTTATTGGGTAATATGTGGGCTCAGAGTTGGACAAACATTATGGACGATGTCACTCCATATCCAGATTTGCCACCTTTAGACGTAACAGATGAGATGCACAAAAAAGTGATATTTGTTTATCTATTGACATTATTTTTTAATGGATCATTTGTTTTCAGGGTTTTAATTCAAAGCGAATGTTCGAAATGGCAGAAGAATTTTTTGTTAGTTTAGGATTGGATCCGATGACAGATGAGTTTTGGAATAAATCAATGTTTGTGAAACCTGAGAACAAAGAAGTTGTATGTCACGCGTCGGCGTGGAATATGGGCACCAGTTCAGACTTTAGGATCAAAATGTGTTCAGAAGTGAACATGGATAATTTGATAAAAATTCATCACGAAATGGGTCACATTGTGTATTATATGCTTTACAAAGATCAGCCTTTTGTGTTCAGAGACGGAGCGAATCCAGCTTTTCACGAAGCTTTGGGAGATGTAATTGCACTCTCAGTTTCGACACCTGATCACTTGAAAAAAGTCGGGCTTTTAGAAGGATACAGTGATGACGATAAGGGAATATTGAATTTTCAACTGCTTATGGCATTAGACAAAGTCGCCTTTTTACCGTTCGGATTTCTTATCGATTTATGGCGATGGGATGTGTTTGCAAATAAAACAAGTAAAAATGAGTACAACAAGAAATGGTGGCAACTTAGATTGAATTATCAGGGAGTTTCTCCTCCAGGAATTAGAAATGAAGAAGACTTCGATCCCGGATCCAAGTATCACATTCCGAGTGGAACTCCGTACATTGGTTACTTCGTTTCATACATTATACAATTTCAGTTTCATAAAACTTTTTGTGAATTGGCAAATCAAAGAACACTTCACGAATGCGATATTTTTGGTAGTAAAGAAGTCGGCGAGAAAATTCGAGAAGTTTTTAGTCAAGGATCTTCAACTCCGTGGCAGCAACAATTATTGCAACTTACAAATCAAGAGATGAGCGCTAAACCACTGCTCGAATACTTTCAACCTTTGCGAACCTTTTTAAAAGCTGAATTGAAAAATGAAAAAATTGGATGGAAAGTGAATCAAAAACATTATGGTAACTAGTTTGTACTATTTACTCTTTTATTTACTTTTAATGCTTTTAATTGACAGTCGCTTCAATGCGTTCGAAAGCATCAAAATTTCAAAATGTAAACAAGTTGTTTCTGTTTGCATTACTTTTGCTTTTCGTTTAACAATTATAATTAATCAATTAATCACACTGAAGTCATCACTTGCATAAGAAAATTTTCACTACTAATCACAGATTCATTAGAACGTTTCAACGGCACTTGGTTAAATAAGAATGCACACATTAAATCAAAATCGAAATTTTTTAGAAATGTTCAACAGAAACGAAAGTAGAAATCGTTTCAAAAGTTCATTTGAAGTAAACATCTATTATTTTAGGCATATCTGCTGACGTAACATTAGTGTCCGTAATCGACAGGTTTTACTATTCAGCAACTGTACACATTTCAACATCTTTTTCACTGAAGTCGAAACTTATTAATTAATTTTGTAAGCTGCGTTTCTGCCTTTGATTGGTAATGGATGTCCTTCTGTATTGAAAACCCATTTGTCTAAAGGCAGTAAGTCGTCGGAGAATATGAGGTACAAGTATTTCAATGTTTCGGCTAAGAAAAAACTTTGTTGAACATCATCTTTTTCTGATTCCTCATCATTCACATTGCGAATACCACTGAATCCGAATTCGGTTTTGCAATGTTTTTGCAACGCGTTAACCACTTCCCAAGCCCAATCTCTGTACTTTTGTTCTCTTGTTGTTCTCCATAAATAAAAGTAACTTTCAACAACTTCTGGTCTCAAAATGTAGTATTCTGTGTCCGATTCGAATTGGTTGTCGAGGAAAAACATTTCAGGTCCTAATCCTGTATCCGTGTTTACGTAAGATTCGTGGCATGTTTTCGTTAACTCGGCTGCTAGGAACTTGAAGCGTTCACTTTTATTGCCTAAAATTGTGTCAGCAGCTAATGCGAACAATCCACCAGAAAAGCATGCCAAATGACTCATGCCTTCATGAGAACCCATGTTTTCTACCAAATAGTAAAAACCACTTTCTGTTCTCCTAAGTAACGTTTTCTCAACTTCTTTCATCGTTCTCAGAAAAAGCCTTTTCTGACGTTTTTGACTTCTGTTTGATTGGATCCAAGCTTTCAAAAGATACTCGTAAAAACTATCTCCGTTAGCACCGAACGAAACTTTACTCGTTGTAAACATTCCAGTTTCGGTACTGATGAACACAGGAAACAAACCGTTTTGATCACGATTTCTTGCTCCGACAATCATACGACGAATGTTATTTGCGAGTAATTTATAAGTAAAATTCTTTGTCGCATCCGACAGATAAACAAATTCCAAATGGAATGAGCCGGCTTCCGCAATACTTGTTTCAACAGTATATGATCTGAAATTTATTGTCGACGATTTTGAATTTAACCAAACTCTCGTTTTTGGAATTCTTGTACTCGTATCAAATGCTGGCAAAAGTTTCTCAGCGACGTACTGCGCTTTGTGTAAAAACATCGAATCATTGGTTAAAGCGAAGCATGACAGTAATCCACCAACAAAACGAATATTTACTTCAAACACAGAAACAGATTCGTAAACATTATCCATATTAAACTTATTTGCGATCCACTCGCGACCTTTTTCGAATTCACTATTCATATTCATTATTAATAATGTGTCTAATGCATCCACAATCGTCATTCCTAACTTTGTGTCCCCGAGTAATGTTGGCGAATAACCAGATCTGGAAACGGGACGAAGTTCATTGTCACCCCATGCATACTTTACATAACCATTCCACGCGTGTCTCATCATTTCTTTGATTATTTCTCGCTTTACAATCACTGAATATTGCAATCGATTATTATTACGCGAATTGTTTTGTTTTTGTCGCACAAAATGTTCATTGTGAACATTAAAATAGTGTTCACTTTGCGCAGAATACATGAATTCGTTGTCCATTGCTTTGAAGCTAAATATTAGAAGAAAACACATAACAAACGAGACAAGTACGGTAGCATAAAAACACGACTTCGTCACTGCAATCGAATTCGGCAACGAGAAACAACTAATTTTCAGTTTTCTCATTTCTCCAAATTCAGTTCAATTACCAAAAGGTTTTCATTCGATTCCACAATCGCAATTATTTACAATACGTGCATTTTTCACAATTGTTGAACAATTTACATTCATTTGTAATGAAGTAATAAAAAAGAGAAACATAAACAAACACATAATGTTCAAAATAACTTCCGCAATTGAAAATCTGCGTGATTTCATTTATCACATATTTGCAATTGATTTATGATTGTTGTTCGTTCAATGAATCGATAACAAGACGATGAGATATGTGTCGTCTCTTGAGGCACAATTGAACTTTCTAGAGATCAATTAAACGGTTTCCATAGTTTAAATCTAAAATTAAAAAACATCACAACAAACATAAACACATTGATTTAAAAACTTTGAAGGTTACTTTTTTAAATGACCGAAATTCCGAGACGTAAACAAAAGTACTGTTTTAAAAATAAAGTTCTCTACTTAAGTAAGATTGCAGAAATATTAAGCATCACTTTTCAAATAGATTATGTTTTTGGAGGTAAATTTTTGACATTGATATATTAATCTCAAAAAAGCTTACCTTTACATTGTGACGATTTTATTTCGGTGAAATTTTAGTAAAAACATTAAGTTTTTAATAATGAAGTATCTACTCTATTGAGTAATTAATGTTGACATCGATATTCTTAATCAAAAATATATGATTAATTGGGTTGTACTTAATTAATGATATATCAATTTGAGTGCAGTTGCTGTTATTTGGTTTTACTTAATCAGTTCTGTTTTCTGATTTTTTTGGTTTGTCGTGAGTTACACTTGTTTCACATGTTTTACGAAACGAAAAAGAGATTTTTGTCGCATTTTTTTGCTTTGTTATCGTCACATTTACAAATAAAACACACTTCACAAATAATTGTCGAAGTTTCTGTTTTCAATTCATTCTTCATCTGCATCTTCACTTTTTTCACTCTTCTTCTTATTTCAGCTTCAATTGCTGTCACTTTATATCAACATTTCGTGTGTGATTCGTTTGCACTTAGAAAATAAATGCGTTTTTCTTTTTTATATAATTATCGTACAACAGGATGGAAGATGTTCTTTCAAATATTTCGTCAACTCTTTAGTTGCTCCTGGACAATTGGTCAGTTCCAGTTCAGTTAACTGCTGCATTTGAACTAAACACGAAAGACCGTTGACACTCAGTTGGGGACAACCTGAATAAAAATGTTACATTGTATTTGCATAATGAATGCAAAAAACAATTTATTCATACCTGCAACCGACAATACTTTGAGTGATTTCATCGAACAAAGCGTCTGAAGACCGAAATCTCGAATCTGAGGACACCAACGCAATGTCAACGTGGTTAAGTGGCTCATCGTCGCGATGTATCCAAGTCCGATGTCGGTTACGTGTGGAGTTCTAAGAAATTACGAAATTACAAGTATATTGCACAATTTGTCATTGTTTGTTTGTTGTCAACAAGAAAAAAACTTAATTTTATAAATTACATTTCCTACACGATTTCACAAGTAAGACACATTCGTGTACTTTAGGCTGCATTTAACCTTTGATATTTGACAGTATCACAAAAAAGAACGAATAACTGCTGCTGTTCATTTCGACGCACAAACCGAGCGGCAAAAGTTAGAAGACATCGTTTCAACAGTAATTTCTCTTGCCTTTGAATAACGACATAAATATTTTCCGGCACAATTCGGTTTTTGTGTTTGGCGAAATGTTAAATGTCAACATGCACACAGAATTTCGAGAATTTTAACATTCAAACTTTGCTCTTTTCAAAAAGTGTTCTGTTCTGTTTAAAATTTAAATTGAAGCCAAAAAAGAGAAAGCAAAATGAATAAATTACTATCTTCACAACGATTTAACGTGGTTAATGCATAATACAGATAATTGATTGTTTCGAAATGCACACTCGAGAAAAAGAAGTTCTAAAAGCGGAGAATTAGTACCTGTCGAGTATGAGCTCGTTGAGAACGTCTGAAAGATCGCAGGCAATGTATTCCAAAGCGGCGTCCGAGACACGAGAACACCAAGATAAGTCTAACTTCTTCAATCCTCGTAATTGCTCTGCGATTATTTCAATCGCGTCATCAGTAACCTATTGCGAGATAAGAAAAGTACATTTTACTATATTTATTATGTAAAATCATTTTACTTTCGTGCACAAATTGCGAAATGTATCTAAATTTAAATTTAAACATTTCGTGAGCGAATTTTGTTTTCTTTTACTTTTTGCTTTCTTGTTTCTTACAAATTATCATTGAAATGAAAGTCGTTTACATAGAAACACGAATTCATTTCATATCTCTGAAACGTTCTGTTTTTGTTGTTTGTATGCTTTGTATTGCTTGCATTTTTACCTTTGAGCAGCCAGAAAGTGAAAGATGACTGAGATTTGGTAAGCCATGAGCAACGTTTAATATTCCTTGGTTACTCAGTTCCCAGCAGTGTTGAAGACAAAGTGTTCGCAAGTTTTCGCGAGCCGATGTCGGACCGAAGTATGTCATCGACACGTCAGTCACATGATAAGCCTGATGGACACGAAAATGGACAGTTTACACATCGATTGGTAAAATATACACAAAGCGCTCACAAATCGATCGCGATTCAACGACATTGGCGAATTGCTTTGCTTTGTTTCATTTTATTAGTTTTGTTCACTTCTTACTTGTAGTGTGAGCTCAGTTAAGGAGGGCAGCATTTGAGTAATCGCAGCGATCGTTTCGTCGGCAACATTGATGCAATCACAAATGACCAGTGATTCTAGTCGAGGTACCAAACTAGTCCAAAGACCGGAATCTGTTATTTCGTTACATCCTGAATGAAAGAGAAGAATAAAAAAGTGTTTGTTACAATTTTAATAAACTCATCGACAGACAAATAACGGCGATAAATTTTTGTTGAAACACATCTTTTATGTTGTTCTGCGGCAGCGTCGATACAATCTCGTGTAATTGCTTCACTGTGTCAAATAGATGTTCTAATAGCGATAAGCGATGCATCAATCAAACTTTCAGATCAATACAACATCTCTTCTGAAAACGCAATCGTTGTTTGAATTCTCGCCCGAAATCTATATGTGTCAAATTCGATCGCAGACTCGTAAATTGATGCAAACATTTGGCACACGTTTCTTACAACAAAAAAAGTGAAAATGCTTTTCTGTTACAATCGACGGTCATTCACACGAAAACAAAATCGTTCACTTTTTTCTACAATTTCAGTGACTTTTAAAACGCAAACAAAAGTGAAAACAAAAAATATCGCAAACTTTAACTTTGCTGGTAAAAATTGTGGTAAAAAGTTAATTTATAATAAATAATTTCTCTTCTTTTTTGTTCATGCAAATTTATTTTAATAACGAGCAAATCAATGTATTCCTAGTTAAAAATTAGGATCCTATTAGAGAAGTTCAGCTAACAACTTTTTTTAGTTAAATACTTTTAATTAACTGTACATTATGTAATGTTCGCTGGATTTGCGAAAAAAACGTAGAATTCAGTTTTAATTGGGTATTTTCACTAGAGACTAGTCTGCGTAATAGACTCTAAATAAGAGTTGTGTGCATTTAGATATAAATCAAGTAGCATGTACAATGTGCGAAAATGAAAATGTTGGCGTATTAAATGTCACTGTATCTCACAAAAACACATTACATATTTATGTAATACTATAAAAGTGTCTGTAAAATTTTTATATTTATTACAAAAATAAGTTTTTCAGTTTATTGCGAATTTTCACGCAAATCAATAATTACGGCAAATAAACAGAGTAAATACAGCTTTGGACAAAAGGATATAAAAATTCTTATAATTTTCAGTAGGAAATAAGATTAAAAAAGGATATTTTTGCCAAAACTGTAGCGTCACGGTTTGATTGTGACTCTCAATGAATAAGCATTGAAAGTAACGGTAAATAAAGGTTTCATGTGCAACTTTTCGATAAGTAACATTGGGGAAAAGAATGAAGATAAAGAATGCAATGCACTGAATTTGAAAGGAATAATACAACAAAGAGAGACGAAAGAAAGAACATACTACTACCTCTATCTGCTTTTTGTATTGCGATGAAACACTAGAACACAAAACTTGCAAAAAGCAGAATTTCGCGTTCATACGTGTATTACGAGAACAAAAAAAATATGTTTGATTCATTGATTATATAATTGAATTATATGATAAAAATGCTGGCTGTGCATTTTAATGCATTTACATTATATGTACTTTGAGTGTACGTACATCGTAATGTAATTGTATCTGACAATCGTAGTCACTATAATAGAATACAATGCTTTTTCGTAACTGCTTTTGCTTTTATAAAACACATTCAATGTAAGATGAAGATAGCAAAATTTACATTTTAATTCAACACATCATTTTTTAAATTTAACAACGTATTGTATTGAGCTAAATTAATGATAATTGAGTGTTCGCATCAATTATACACATTTTTGCAACGAGAAATCATTCTAACCGACACTGTACCATAATCGCCTCAATTTCAATGTGACTTTCATTGTTTACGTGAATTTAGTTGCAGAATAACATCGATCAACATAAAGTTGCACGTTTAATAGCATGAAAGCAGAAAACAAGAGTCGACTAATGATCATCTCAACTTCACTTTCATTTAATGGATGAATGTCTCGACACAGAAAAAGCGTTCAACAACCGAGAGGCACAAATTTAGTACAAACTCGCTAAAGTAACAATAGTCCTTAACAAATGTAACTAAACTCGGTAAAAGTGACTTTTCACGTTGTTCAAAGTTTATTCTTAAAAAATGTGACATAATGTAATTTAGAGTTAGGCAGAAAAAATAAAAGCTTTGCCGTTGTGTCTTTTTCTTCGTGTTTTTGTAGCGGAAAACGTAATTAGAACATCGATTAACTCTCGCTCAACATTAAAGATGTGATGCGAGGCGAACAGTGAAATTGAGTGGGAAGTGTGAAAGCAGAAAGTAGAAAGCTTACCTGAAAGCTCTAATTTCTTAATTGACTGATTGAGAGTAGCCAGAAATATTTCCAATCCTTTATCGCTGACACTGGCGCATCGAAGTGAACCAAAGACACAACGGCGCATAACTTGAGGCGATATTTTCGATGCGAAGTCGATCACATCAGCGTCAGTGGCACCGAAAAGACAAATTGAATCGAAGCCACGCTTTTCAATACTGGCATATAACAATTGTCGAACTGTGTTAACTGTGGTCACCGATGATAAAACGCCGTCACTTGTTTCGGTCGTATTTCGCCTTAAGTCAGCGCAATACACGACAGCCATCAATCCGTGCCAAAATTGGGTATTTGAATATAAAATGTTTCTCCATTGTCGACACACCTACGAATGCAATGTTAATTTCATTTCACTTTGAACACAATTTGCAAATAATAAAAATCTCAAATATTCAAGTTTCGATGTTTGCTAATGCAGGATAAACTTTTGCAAAAATTTGTTTTTATCTCTTTCGTGACATTCCTCGAATGAAGATTATTGCAAATTTGCATTTCGACTGCAAATCTGATGATTAAACTGAGAGGATTATTAATTAAATTTGCGATTTATACGAAATAAAGAATTACGTAATAAATGCGATATCGCATTATTCAAATACACATTTGCAAAGCGAATGAAATTAAACACAAATAATGCTTTTCGGACAAAAGAACATGTAAATCAAATCGCATTAATAACGAAAATAATACTTATTTTCGTCATTCATATTTTATATCTAATATTTTGTTGCAAAAATTAGAGCAGTCATTCATCAGACTTATTAATAATGAAAAATATGATCCATCTTTGCGAACATGTGGAACAGGATTAAGGAATCTGTTATTTTGGTCAAAATATTGTTATTGCTTGCAATAAATTTTTCAAAACTAATCTTTGCGCAAATATTTACCCGTTTTCGAAAATTTATTTGCTTTATTTTAAAAATGAGATAATTGTGAATTTCCTTTTTTCGTTCAGCAAATAATAAAATTGCGAAACAAAAGTTTTGTAAAATTGTTGAAATTATTTAATTACAGACAAATAATAAAAATAAGTGTTAGATGAAAAGTGTGTGTGTGTGTGCGTGTTTTCATTGAACAAATGTCACCTTAATCCAGATTCGAACGCAATATTGAAAAAGCGATTTACAATTGAAATGAAAAACAAACAATTGTACTGCGAAAAGCTTTACCAGTGCTTTCGAGTGAAATTAATTTCTATGAAAGAAGATTTGGCAGCGAATTTAAATAGAAATGCGACGATTGTGCACTGCATTCGACATGAACATTTCGCAGTGCTCAAGCGATATTCGGAAATTGAATTCAAAATGGAAATTACATTTGAAAAGAGGCTCAAATTTGTGTATATGTCTGTCTCATAGAATGCGAATTCAATGGTAAACAAGTGACTATGAATACAAATAAAAATTTCAAATAAAGTAAACACATTCATCGAAATGAAGTTATTTTGACAAAGAATGTGTAGCAATTCTCATTATGCAATAGTTGCAACATTGTTGTTACGACACAATGTGTCTTTATTATATTTCGACAACGCATTTTCAGGTATTTATTGATTTTTAAAGCCACACATCACTTGAGAATTTATTTCTTCACTTTCACTCTTAAATGGATACTTTAGAAGTTGAGAAATTAAGAAATACTTTTCGAGAACAAATAAATGTCCAAATTTTAAACGACAAATGAATTGTAATGTAAGCGACTTTATTTTCACACTTATTTCAATTGCAGTTTTATTTGCTGCAAAATTCCACGTTTATGGTCTTCAAAGTACGGACATAACATAAACGTTTTATTTTCATCCTGTTTCACTTTGTGTTTATCTGAGCTTGTCACAAAAGATGCTGATTTCAAAAAACGCCTTTTTGCTTTCTCGCAATATGTCAACAAAATTATTTTCACGCTTTTCAAATTTTGAAAATTGTAATTTAAAAATTAAGAATTCTCATTAAAAACAAAAATTACACACATTTTAAGATTTACACAACATTAATTCAACGATTATGTTTCTTAGAAAGCAATAATTTCCTTCCGTTTCACTGATTTTCCCGAAAAACTTTTGTCTTTAAAAAACCTTTATAACTTTGACATTTTGTAAATTGTAAAGTTTAGTCTTAAACACCTGTGTAATTAGAACGGAATGAGAACTCATTTAATATTAACGAATATTCAACTTAATGTTCATTTTAAAAACAATAAAAATGCAAAAAATAAAATTGTTGAGGCAGAGTATAAGTATGTTCTCAATAAATTTCAATACACATAAATTTTAATTCGAGTTCATCTTAAAATGAAAATGTTAAAGGTTAAATAGCTTAAAGCATCTCGAATTTCATGCACATTCACATTTTTCATACATTTCTCCGCTTTTTCGAGAAAATGTTTCGACGCACAAAAAATGAATCGCAGAGCAGAGACAAAAGCGAATGAAATATACTGGCAAACACATACATAACATGTACAAACAGTGTACATATACAGTATACAGTATGTATAAACCACTGTTCATACAGTATGGGAACATAATTCCGTGATCTCAGTTTTTCGCTGAAAAACATAATAAAAGTGAACAAGAAACAAAAAAAGAAGTAATAATAATAATAATCTCTTCTTTCAATAAAACGAGCAGAATTTGTGAGCGAAAGATTAGTTTGACTGCGCTGTACATATGAATAATCGCTGGCGAAGTATTCATCATAAATAAAATTTGCAATGACAAAATGTACAGCAGTGAAAACACAATCGCATAAAATATGTAAATGATGCATAACGAATAGTAAAATGGTTGCAAAACTTTGAGTACTGTTTCGGAGCAAAATGTGAATACACTAAATGATGCAAAAAGCTGTACCACATTCATTCTGATTTGTAAATCAAAGTTTTTTGTTTACCTAATCTTAAGTAGTAAAGTGTTTATGTTAAAAAGTGAACAAAGTGTTTTGTAAATTACCTGCGAAAGAACACATCTTTCCTTTGAAGTGTAGTGATTGAAAAATTTGTTCAAAAACAGTGAATCCATCCATAAATCGTCAACTGTGAACGGCTTACGAAGACTTAGGAGATAATTTTTTCTTCTCGCGCGTTGCGTTTTCGGTGGAGCACGCGGCGGCGGACCTTTGCGTGAGGGTGTTCCGGGTACAGATTGCTTACCACCGGTCATCACATTCGCATTCGGATTGCAGTTTGCCGATTTAAACGGTGTTATCGTTGTATTCGTTTTTGAAATCAATGTCTCACATTTCACAGCGATATTTGCGACGTTCACTCTTTTCGGACTTATTTTGCAATGATTCGTACTGTTATTGACCGACGTATTCGAGTCCGAAGATGAGGTGACCGAAGCGATCGTTTTCGATACTTTCGCTGAAATACCGGAAAGTAATAAAGACGTTTCTTCCAGTATCGGCTGTGATTTATTGCCACCACCAACACCAGCACTGTTCGCTTCCTTCTCTTTGGCTGACGACGCATTCGATGCATTCGCTGCGTTCGAAGAGGAAGACGGATTTATTGGCGACTTTTTGCTACTGTTTCCTCGTGAAACCGTCAAACCATTGAAACAACGTGACAATTCGGCTGCCGCTCGTTTGGTGAAGCTCACTTCGGCAGACATTCCTGAACCGGTCGCAGATGTTGCACTTTTCCACGCAGATTTGAATGCAATCAAAAGACACGCCACCTTTGAATCGGTTTCCTTCTTTGCTTCTGTCAACAACAACAAAAATAGTGTTTCAAGTGAAAGTCAAGTTGCATAAACTTTGTAAGACAATACGTGTGTAATGGATATCAAGCGCGTCTTTATTCTAAATACATCAATACTTCAACTAATGCACTGTTTGCATAACCTTAATTCGATACCTACAAGTCTCATCAAAGTACTGTTGTTTTGATTATGAGCAAAAACTTTATTTGTGATCAGTGATCACCGAAGCATTCGTTATATTTGCGATCTGATTGTACATTCCACGAGAAACGCATACACACTCGAATAGACACCATTAAATGATGGTTTTCTTATTTTAGCAATCATCGATTTGTACACATGATCAGTGTCACTGTTTGTTTATCGTTCCTTCTTTTCAGCGATACAATCAAAAATGAAACGAAACGAATGAATATCATTCGAAACGACTGCAATATATTATTTCGTTTTTTATTTTTTGTTATTGCAGTCACCATTAAACGCAATAAAGTACCAAAGCGAAAAATTAAAACAATGATCGCAATCTGTGTTCACATCGTAATCATCATGAGAGAATTTATTTGTCTGTCGAACAAATTTTTGTCGACAACGAAATTAAATTGAAGAGTTAACGCAATTTGCAGAAGTCTTTCATGGAGAAAACATGGTTCAATGCATTTCGTTGTATGCTTTAATTTAATTACAGAGATTATTATTTTCGAATTAAATTTTCGTTTTCGTGTCTCATACCTTACAAAAAACAGTCAACTAGCTGTGATTCAATAACATTACAATGTTTTTTCTGCAAATCGGTGTTTCGCTGAATCCTTTCGTAAAGCGATACAAACTTTGTTCTAAAGGAAAGTGTCATTAAACGTCAACCATCAAACCTTTAGTTTATTTAAAGATCGCAATTAACAGTTTCATATTTTAAACTAATTAAAAAATGAAAAGTAAAATTAAAATTAGTTTAATTAATAAACATTTCCCCTTAAAGAACACTTTGCCTCAACGAATGCTTTTTAAATCTTAAAGATTTTCGTTTTTCTCGTTCGATGTCTATTATTAATTCAAATCACGTATTCTATGTATTTCAAGCTCAACACACACTGCCAATGTTTCACGCATTTACCAGTCAGTCAATACACAGTATAGTGTGTAGGTTATTAAAATTTTGCTCGCGAATCGCGCAAAAAAGATAAGCAATGAAGAATTCTTTGTTATAAATGTTCTCATCGCTTTTGGTAAACACATTTTCACCAAGTTTGGTGAATTCGCGTTTAATTACAGTTACATTATTAGTGAACTGGAAATGTTATTAAAAGTAAACAGCATTCAAATAGAAACAAAAAATAACTTGAATGTTAATCAATGTGATTATAATCATTGCGCTCTTGTTTTAATGTTACATTTACATTGAAATTAAAAACACACACAAAACACAAAATAGGTATACATATACATGTACTTTACCTTTGGAAACTTTACTCTACTCAAATCGCTGCCAAACACTGTTGTCGTCACTCGTTTGCAAAGTCAATATATTCATCATGTTCATTACTCAACACGGAGTGTTCGATCACAAATGACACCAACAACAATTACTGACCACTTATCATTTAAATATTGTATCCAATTTAAGAACATTATTCACTAAACACGTACATTTTAAACAACGTTCATAATCGATCGTAATCACAGTTGAATACTTGTATCGAAATGAAAGATTGGCTGAAAAATAATAAAAAGCAGAGAGAAGAGAATCGGTGTGTGTGCAAAGAGCAGAAAGCAGTGAAAAGTATGAGAGAAGAGCGAAACAGCAGGCAAAGTGTAGACTGCGAATCATTGAAAAGAGAGGAGAACAGTTTCGATCGATCGCCACTTAAAATGGAAGACCAATGGAAGAGCAACGACGACGACGACGATGACGACGAATACAACTACGACAAGCAGTACACGATGAATGCTCGTTGCTTGCAAAACGCTTTTGTTTTCGATGCCTGCTTATTCAATGTGATCACAAAACAGAAAAACGTTTTTACAGTAACGAACGCTTTTCACGGATCTATTAGAACTGTACGTCAACAGCGAACACATTGCGATCAGTTTGCGTGTTTTTGTTGCTTTTTTGTTCGAAAGTAATCTTTAAATTTAAACATACTATTCATTAATGTTTGCACGTTTGCAGTTTAATAATTTAAAGTAATCGTTGTTTGCTGTTTTAGCCGAGCAAAAAAATGTAATTTAATTTATGAAGTAAACGTTAACCGCGTGATCTCTGTGCTTGTGTTTTGTGTATTTACGTCAAACGCAAACTTTCTCATTCAATATTCTCATGTACACAACACTTACGATACAACAGCCGATTTTATTGGCTAGATTAATTCGTAAATGAACTCGAAAGGCGAAAAGCGAAATTCTTAATTAAGCAAAAGCTTTACACAAATCTTCGTTGAAGCGATTATTGGACAATGGTCACTCGATTGCCAGTGAAACTATTTGTGACTCAATAATTGCACAACAAGTAAATGAACTGTGAATGCAAATTTTCACACATGAACATAAAACTTATTTAAACATTCATTCATTTGATTAAAATTAAAAATAATTATTTTGAAAACTTTTTCACCGCAATTTTATGCGAATAAGAATTTTGGAAAAATTAATTACATAACGAACCAAGAATAGCATTTGTGGGAAGCATAATTTTATTCGTTTTATTCATGGTTAAACGTTTAATTTGAATAAATTAATCTTTAAATCTCGCTAAGGTTAGAGTTGAATATTCAAATAATGCATTTTTAGAAATTTCAGAATTCCTAAAAAAGAAGGTAATCTGTAATTTTAGATTTTCCATTAAATAATTATTTACTAAAAAGGTTAAACGTTAGAAAAACAATTTTAAAATGAAATTCGAGATTTGCCCAATTTAAAGGTTGTTTACGAAAATATTTCACTATAATTTGCAGAAGAGTGCAGGAGTCGTATTTTGGACCTTCCATTTTGATTATCACAACATTGCTGCATTATTTGCTGCATGCTGAATAAATGGAAATAAATAAATCAATGAATGATTCATTCGTAATGCAAATCGAAATCGCAATTGTGGCATAAAAATCAACATTATTGTGTCTACTGTTTGGCATTACATGTTATACACATAGTTCTCGGGAGAAATGTACTCCCTGCTCATTTGACAGTAATTGCGTCTACAGCAGTCGCTTATGTAAAACATGCTGCCATTAATCTAATTTTATTTTCTTTCTTATGCTTCATTTAGCATCGAAACAACGAATTTCAGAAGCAACAGCGACGCAATCGATTCATGTTACTCACTGCAAATATTATGTCAAATTATATTAGCTACGTGAATGGCGATCGACAGTAGTTGCAAACCTTTACTTTTACTTTCATTCTTGTTTCACGTGTAGCCTCCGCAAAAATTTATCTCATCCTACGCGACTCATGCAAAAATAATTGCGAATTATTGTCTTGCAGTTGAAGCAGAAAAGGGTTTAGTTTTAGTTTTGGTTTTACTCTAGTTTTCAACTAAAAATGAAACTGAAACGGATAAACATGTTGAAATGAAAGCAATTATTATAGTTAAACTGTAATTTTAGGTAATAATTGGTTTTCCCAAAAACATGAATCCGAATAAAGCACACCTCGTTTTCTCGTTACTTGTTACTCACAATGAAATGTAGTACCTAGAATAGCAACTACAACGTTCATTAACAATCGTAAAATGTTTATGAAAATACAGTACAGAATACAAAGTGACCTGAAAATTAGGACCAAACAGTGACAATAATACCAATTTACCTCGTAACTAAAGATACCACAAAATAACGCATACCTTTTGTACACCCACGAGTATTCTTAATTTCGAGGCTCTATTATACACTCTTTTTAATGTAACCTAAAAATTAAGAGATAAACACGATTCATTTGAAGTAAATAGAACATTAAAATTGAAGCACACTTACAGTACTTCTTCATTGTTTGCAAAATTATCAACAAAAAATAAAGCACACTTTAAGCGCTCAAGTCGGACGTTAATTAATGAGTCACACTTGTCAATTATCATGTGCTGCATTAATTTACATTGCAACACACTGTTCACCAACTTTTTTGCTACTATTTGAAAACGACTGTTTTTACTGATTCTCAAACCGATGCTCCATCTTTTTGTGACTCATTCAACGAGAATACTTGAAGAGATGAATTATTCAATGCACTGCTTTGTGAATATTCATAACTCACAACTGTGTAAATAAAATAAACAGTTTTGCACAACAATAGACAGTTGTTTAAAAAAGTCGATGATATTTGTGGCATTTTTATTTGTTTTAACAAGCGCCAACATTTCCATTCGATTCGATTCGATTTGAAGAGAATGGCAACGAACACGAATCGTGAAGAACACACATGAGAACAAACATTCGTAAAAACGAACAAAACATATTCGCAGCGATAAACGTGCGGTACATTGAAAAAGGTGAACAGAAGCCGATTCGGTTGCGTTATCAAAGTGAACGGTCGCTCTGCAAAAACGGTTGCGTTTCACGTCACACTTCGCTTTATTTCCTCATTGTGTGAGCAGCAGCAGCAAAGAGCATTAATTTCAGTAAATGTCTGTTCGTAAACGCACACAAGCTCCACACATACACATTCATACATGGAATCATACGCTTATTGTTCATAAAATTACACGATGCTAGATTTCAGCAGTAAACTGCAATGATCTGCTGTTTTTTATAAACAGTGTTCCGTTTCGCATACAAGAAAGCGCCCAAAAATCGCACCCATTTCAGCGTCGAGAATGAATGAAGGCACGCAAAATAAAAAACGCAGCACCAGTTCGGTCGTCGTTGATCTCAATACTTGACTGCTGGTTTAGAACAGCCGACGACTGGCAGATCGTTTCACAGTTCAAAGCTGAGAGAATGAATTCGCAGAAAACAGCTATTTACACGAAACTGTTTAAAAAAGCACGAAAATGAAATGAGATGCGTTTTACTGGCTGCAGGCGATCATTGCTTTAACTTAAATGCAAATACAGAAAGTGAAGCACACACAATTCGAGCGAATTCAATTGAATTGAATTGAATTGACAGCATCGCTTGCAAACGTTGTGTGAGTGTGTGTTGTTTGAAATGTGATGGTTTTGGCAGACAACGAACGCAATCGAGAGCAAAGTGTGCGGTGTCGGTGTGTATGTGTGTGTGCGTTGATGATAATCATTGAGTTGCGTGTGAAATGCGGAGTGCAAAGAGAAATGCGAGCGAAAAATTTTTTATTTCATTCATTTTTCACGTTATTTTTGTTTCATAATTATTACGATTTGAAAAAGAAAAAAGATTAACAATTTATACTTTAAAGGATCGAATGAATGCCGAGAAAAACTAAATTCGCTTTGAAACCTTGGAAGAAGATGTAAAAGAGATTTTTCAGCGTTAGTAATGATTACAATTGTTTCTTATCGTGTGTATAAGTGTTGGTGTTTGTGGTAGTTTTAGTTTGTGTGTGCTTTTCAAATTTATTTAAATCACCGAACAAAAAAACAACTAAAATTTTTGCGCTAAAAAGTGTATATGCATTCACCTCTGTTCATCTGTGGTATCTGTCAACTCTTCTCTACTAAATCGAAATACAATATTCAATCTTTTAGAACTTTGATCAAAAATTTACAACTGCTTTCAAAATTGATTCAACATGTTTTCAATTGTTATATCGGGTTCATTCGCAGAATTCGACTTCAAATTTTCGACATTTTGCAAACATTTATAAAAATATGACAATTAATTTGTTTTTCTTAGCGAGTGTGTGTATTTCATAGACCAAATTCATTGTTTTGCTTAACTAAATTAATTTACTACACAATGCGATCGCTGATCATTTGCTGTTCTTTGCCGGTGAACAAAGCGAAAAAACAAGTATCTGTGGTTTTTGGGGTGTCGCAAATATCAAACGGTTTTTGTTATTGTATAAAGTCACAAAAAATGTTAACTTTATAATTGACTGTAAATTTGAACAGCGATCACTTTCCTTTCTAATTACATTGAATTTTAGAAATATTTCGGGTTAACAACCGTTTTTCAATAGAATTTGCTTATTAAATAAAAAAGTTATCAGCGTTACAAATGATGGATGAAAACCATTTCATTCGGAGAACCTGGAAACTTGGGAGAAGATAAATAACTAGAAAATCGCTTTTAAATCGATGATAACTATGTCAGTTCGAAAGAGCAAAAATGTATTTTGAGATTTGTCTATGTGTTTGAAAACTATTCTGCACGTATTTTCTTTCGTGAAGGCTCATCGACTGCTGCTGTTGAGTCGTTGGTGTTTGTGTCACCTCCACTCGTAACAAAATCGCCGCTCAAATTACTGTTACTGTTCTCGTTGTCTTCGCTGATAACGTTGCGCGAATTCTCTTCCGAGCTAATTAAGCCTAACGAATCCTCGGCCACAGCACCGTTGCCTGGATGTCGAAAGCCGTCTTTGCCATCTTTGGAATTATCTTGAAACGACGAATCGTTGCTCTTATCATCCACTTCCGAGTTTAACACCGATGGATTCGAGTCATCGTTAACACCGTTACTACAATCATCGGAAGAAGACGTAATCTTGGGAATCGTACCGTCGGCCAATGGCATCTGGTCGAACATCGATGGATACATTTGTCTGCCCAAGTAGTGGGTCCACAATGCGAGCTCAAGTTTATGTGGAGTCCACTTCGCATCAGGATCTGCGCGCACAGTTACAGTTCAAAGGTTAAAAGTGAATATAGATTCTTACCTTCGGCTTTCAGTCGCTCACAACAATTCTGTATCTGTTCGGAGTAATTCAGATACTCGGCGAGGGTATAATCAGTAGCCTCAACTCCAGGTGTTGCGAGCATACACTCATCGGCCATAAACGGAGCGTGTTCCGGCGCGGCAGCTGCTAAAACCGCGGATGCGGACGCAGGTCCAATGCCCTTCAAATTAGTCAAAGCTACAATCGCACCGCTTAGATTCGGCAATTTCTTAAACGCTTTCTTCGAAGCCTGCAGAACGGCCAGTTCGGTGTTGATTTTCACCAAATCGATTAGTCGCGGCCGATACTTTCCTCGCATTAACTTCCATTTCATAATCTGCACTAATTCTTCATGACTTATATGACGTTCTTTGCGTGAGTTTATAATTTTGGGCAGTTGCTCCTGATACCTATAAACCGACACCAATCAATTCTCCGCTAATTAAACTGTAACTCGTTGTTTCTACTAAACATTGCCGCCGTTAGCTCAGTTAGAGTCGAAACTCGTAATTGACGACGGCTAATGTACATAGATTCGCAATGATCGCATTCGCACAAATAAAATTCGTGCGAATCGCGGGATAAAGGTTAACGGCCTTGGATTCAGTATCGCTTACCAAGTGTCAATTTTAATCAATTCCTGCGGACCTCCTTTCCTCGAACCACGCGTTTGCTGCGCCTTTACTTTAAGCACATCTTTATACTTGCTAAGCATATACAGCCACTGTCCGCTCGTTGCTTTTTGGAAGAAAATCAACGACGAATCGCTTTTGTCTGCCATTTTGTCTTCTTTGTCGTTGCAAAAGCACAAAACAGCCACAAAACTGCCTCTTCTACCGAACACTGCACACTACAAATCCCTGTTTCTCACCCTTTTTATTCCCCGTAAAAGCCATCAATCCAATAACGCCGCCGTTTCGCAACTGCAGTGTATCCAATCAGCGAACGGCACTCAAAGTCGATCGCCATGTTTGCATTCCATTAACGAAGCACTGTTAACGTTGCAGTTGAAATGTGCGCAACGTTGCTGAGCATCGTTCGCACTACGCGCCGTGCCAACGTAAGCGCCGCCAATGCGCTCATCGATTCAAGTTTGCACTGCGCAACTGTTCACTTCCGATACTCCGATCACGACGTATTCACCCCGAAATTCGTGTGAATAATTCTCACAGAGACCGGCGGTCGCACGTAAAAACGTGATTTTGTCTGCAAAAATATGAACACTGCGCGCAAACAAAACGCACGTCGTTTTTCGCGGCGACAACATATACACAAACATTTATTTCGCTGCACCGCAACGCAAACATAACAAACACGTCGCGATATGCAGTTCACTTTAAATGCACAGTAAATAGAGTGCTACTCGAAAGCGCCATAACTGCGTACTCACAAAGCAAGCAACACAGTTCTTTGTTTCGAACAATGAGTTCGCAGTTAACTAAAAACCGAATTTGCATTTCAAATGGAGTTTCTTAGAATTGGAATTCACTAATACACACAATAATGACACGAAAACAATAGAAATGCGATCAAAGTCAACGCGATCAAATTCGCAACACAACGACACGAAAACTGAATATGCGACACAAATGCAGTTCGCTTACGTTTTAATTCGTTTCGTTTCGTTTTCTCACTGATAAATGGATTTTTTCAAAATTTAGTCCAATTAACAGCAATAAATAAGTTTATTCGCAATGTGTACGTGTGCGTTTCGATAAGCGTTGAATTTTGTCGTTCGCCTATTTTGTTCATTTGCATTACTCATCTGTTCACTGTGCAATGTTCGTTTTACAAGCACGACACGTGTCTATGGATATGCCACCAACGTTGCGTCAGAAGTGTGGCCGAATATCCGTGTGTACCGAGAAAAGACGCGAAAGTCCAGGCGTCCAGTTTGTCGGCGTAATGCAATTTCACGAAATTATTCGAGTGTATACGTTTTACGCCAACCTTTTGCGCAACAATTCCGGTGATAAAAACGTCGTCGACGTAGAATGCATTTTGTTTAACGCTTTCCGAAAGTAGCGGTGAGATTGAATCACCAGTTAGCATATAAACCGCACCGGTTGCGTACGACGGATATCGCACATACGGAAACACGTATTTCGGTACGAACCATTTGCTCGTTTTGCTGCGATTAACGACTGCGTTTTTGTAAATCAAACCAAATATCGACTTTTTACTGTACTGATTTAATTTTGCGAAATCGATCGCAATTTGAATATTGAGCAACATATCGTCATCTGTCTTCACGACGAATCGCACTTTATCGCACTTTTGCTTCAATGAATGCAACGTCGCGATCGCTTTTAAAGTATTATTATAATAATTATCCACAAAAGCGGCTTGAATGATATCCTTGTGTAATTCATTTTCGTTTACAACGAATTCATTAGTTTTTTGATCTAAACTTTTTCCGACGAAAAACAGTAGTTTATAACCTCTTTCGAGCACAACTCTTCCCCACGTTTTGCGTATAGCGTCTCTTTGTTCAAATTTATGCACTGCAGACATGACCACGAATACGAGATCAACATTTTTACCGTAATTTTTTCCGCAATAAAATGGTTGATCGATAATAAACTTATTCGCTAATTCGAACTCTTGTTTACTGTAATACGCTAAATTCTCAATTTTCTTGCCTTTAATCCTTTCGTCTAAAATTTCAGCGATTCGCTTCTGTTTTGGTGCTTGCAGTGATATTTTCGGATACTTAAGTTCGTTAAATCCTTGTTTTTCTTTCAGTAACAATGACATTTGTTCGTTAAGTAGTGTCGACGAAATAACGTTGTCTCTTGTTTCGTTGTCACTGTTTTGCATCACTAATTTTTCCAATTTTTCGGTGAATAATAAAAGTTGCTTTGCATTTGAATGCGAATTCGGATTTTCATCGTTTTCGTAGTTTTCATATTCATCTTTGCGATGCAAATGAATATGTCTTATCGATGTTACCGGTGAAACAGAGTTATTCACCTCTTCAGCTGAAAGTGTGTGTAAAACGAACAGTAAACATGCGGCACTGGACAGAGTGACCACCAAAACAAATAATTTGTATCGTTTGCGAAGCATAATTCATTTTTTCAACACAAAATTCATTGTTTACAAAAACACAACAAAGAGTAACGATTTGAACAGCATTTTAATAAATGTTCGCTATTTTCTGCTTAATTAGCTTTTAATTAATCGAGAACAGAAAAGGCGATGAATTCGCTGCACTTGCGGCACTTCACTTCACACTGTGTTTCGAGGAATAAAGTCGACTTTTGCATATCGAAATCGAAATCCAAGGAAATAAGAAAAAGTGTGATGTGATTGTGACGTCCTCGTCCAAGTTCCGCACAACTTTTTAGACTTCACTGCAGACGAGCATGTAAACAGGCAAATGTGTGTGTGTCTGTGAGTTGACCGGTGTCCGATTTTCCGAGTTCTGTAGAAACTAGTTTAACAAACAATTTTCAACAAAATTCTATTCACTATTCAAAAACAAACAAACGATTTGTTTTCACTCAAATACGAACGAAAGTGAAATGTAAAATTTTCTGAGAAATGAAAGAAAACAAAATTTGGGACAATTTCGGTTGAAATTTGAAATCAATTTTCTTAAAAAATTTGATTGTCTTCACTGTTCACAAATGCATAATAAACTGTTACTTTTGAAAAAATTTTCATCATTTCATTGGAAACATTTTTTAAGTGATTCGTAATTTTCAATTTTTACAAATCAATAAATTGAAAGGTCGCCAGGCATATCGATGACTTGCATTTCGTTTCGAAACAGAATACATGTACGAATTCACTAGTTTTTCTATGCAATAATAATGTTGCTCATTGGATACTTGAAAGAGCGAAAAGCATGACTCGTTAAAAAATGTTACGATGCCTCAAAGAATAATTGCATCTTCACTGTTCGCTGTCAGACTGAACTTTTTTCAATATTCATTTCACTTCTCTTCGCTTTTCAATGAAACCAATAAACGAAGTAACGAAAAAATGAAGCCGAACGAGCGAAGGTAAATTTCGTTCGAAGGCAGCTCAGTGCTTACATGTATATTTCATTTCGCTTCATTCATGCTGCTTGCAAAAACAAATGAACAATAATTATAAAAAGAAATTGCGTCACTTTTGTATTCGCATCGAATTGTAAACATTGCAAAAACGGTCACAAATTGTTCCGCAATCACTTCTGTTAAATCGTTGTTTTCCATTTGTTTCAAAAACGCGAATTCGCTGCGAAACACGACTTTAAAGAACATCATTTATCATCAATTTGTTGTGTTCACAAATAATTTTTATTACGATATTCAATACCTGCTGAATGCTACAACAATGGCAAAAATTAAAGATTGTATTATTTTTCATTCGCTTTTCTCAAAGAAACCTTCAAGTTAATTGAAGATTAATAGCTTCTGCCGAATAAAGTGAAAGACAACGGTTTGTGCTGGCAATTCGGGTTAATGCATTTTTCGTTTTCAATCGCACGTTTCGGCTGATCGTGAGGTACGCAAAGTGACTTCGCGCCCATCAATGGTCCAGAAGCGTCCGTTTGGTCTTCTTTCGCACTATTCTTTTTAATGTACTCTTCGCATTCTATTTGACCACAGAATGGAGCCAAAATAATGCACTTCTCATCCAATTTAGCGATGAATTGAGGCCATGTAGTAGCGATCACTAATTTCGCGTCTCTTTCTTTTAACGCATTGTTAAACAGTGAGACGTGAATGTCAGCCAACATTTTATGAACTTCATCTGATGCCTTCTGAAGCGGATGTGAACTTTTAACTCCATTATCTCTGCGAACAGCGACAAATTGATTTGATTTTAAATCTTTCGGACCGAGTTCAATACGAATTGGCACTCCCTTCAATTCCCAGTGATTGTATTTCCAACCAGGCGAGTTGTGTTCGCTAACATCAGTATCAGCACGGATTCCTGAGCCAATTAAAATGTGCTTCAATTTCTGACACTCGGAAAGTAGATTTCGTTTCTCATCGTCAGTCGTTTGCACGGTTATTCCACAAGGAATTATTATTACTTGAATAGCTGCGACTCGCGGAGGCAAAACTAGTCCTTTGTCGTCGGAGTGAACCATAATCATTACACCAATGGACCGTGTTGACAAACCCCACGAATTTTGATAAACGTACACTTTATTGCCTGCTTTGTTTGGATCTTCGTATGTTATTTCGAACATTTTACTAAAGTTTTGTCCCAAATGATGTGATGTTGCTGCCTGCACTCCTCGTCCATTTGCAGAAACATAAGCTTCAATTGTTGTTGTGAACTCTCCTCCTGCAAACTTTTCTTTCTCTGTTTTCGTTCCTTTAATTACAGGTATTGCGAGTAAATCTTCGTACACTTCTCTGTAAAACTCCAGTATTTCGTGAACTTCTTCAACAGCTTCTGCTCTACCAGCGTGTGCAGTGTGACCCTCTTGCCACAAAAATTCTCGAGTTCTCAAAAACGGAGTCGGATTTTTAAATTCCCAACGAACTACGTTACACCACTGATTTATTTTAATTGGCAAATCTCGATGTGATTGCACCCATTTGGCAAAAGATGGATACATTACTGTTTCTGACGTCGGACGAATAGCAATCGGCTCAATCAAATCGGATGAACCAGACTTTGTCACCCACGCAACCTCAGGTGCAAAATCAGCGATATGAGTTTTTTCAGTCTCCAAAGCGTGCGACGAGACAAACATTGGAAAATAACAGTTCTTTACACCTAATTTTTTGATTCTGCGATCAAAATGACTTTGAATTATTTCCCAGATTGCAAAAGACCAGGGACGAAGAATATAACATCCACTAACGTCGTAATATTCTATCAACTCAGCTTTTGTTATAACTTCGGTATACCAATCGGCCAAATTTTCACTCTTTTTTACTTCCAAACCAAGTCTGGTTTGCTTTTTGAGACCTGGTTTTACTTCTTCTTTCTTTTCTTTCACTGGTGGCGACTTTTTCTCCTGCTGATTAGATTTTACTTTTGCGGGTTCTTTCTTCGCAGTTGCACCGCTGTCGCCGTCAGGTTTCCATTCACGTCCTGCCAATGATTTGTATTCTTCTTTCAATTTCAATAAACAATCGATTTCTGGTTTAAGCTTATCTTGGCTTGCCTTTTGACTCTTCAATTCTCTCACTTTGTTTCCTTGAGCTTTGATTTTCGCGTCTAATGCGTCTACAGGTGAACCGGTACTTTGTTGAGATTGTGGAGGAGTATTTTCAGATGGTTTCCATTCCTGACCAGTCATTTCTTTATATTTCGCCTTCAGACTCAATAACTGATTGATTTCAGGTTGAAGCGCCTCTTTACTAGTCTTATTGCTTTTCAAATTTCTTATTTTATCCCCTTGTGCCTTAATTTTCGCGTCAATTGAATCAGCTGATTCAACAGAAGCATTTGTACTCTGCTGAGAAGAGTTGTCGGACGGCTTCCATTCTTGACCAGTTAATTCTTTATACTTCGCTTTTAAACTTAAAAGTTGATCGATTTCTGGTTGAAGTTCTGCTTTACTCTTCTTTGCAGCTTTCATTGTTCGAATTTTGTCACCAACTTCTTTTATCTTACTATCTAATTCAGGTACTGTGTTGCCAGTAGCGTTCGAGCTTTTTGCTGAAGTATTATCAGTCGGTGTCCACTCTTTTCCAGTTAATTCTTTATACTTCGCTTTGAGACTCAATAACAGGTCAATTTCAGGTTTCAACGCATCTTTGTTAACTTTTTTACTCTTTAAATCTCTGATTTTGTTTCCTTGTTCAGCAATCTTTGCATTAAGCGAATCAGCAGAATCAACAGTTGTAGAATTTATACTTTGCTGTTGTGTCGAACTGTTTTCCGAAGGTTTCCACTCTTTACCAGTCAACTGTTTAAACTGAGTTTTCAAATTCAAAAGCAAGTCAATTTCTGGTTTCAATTCTTCTTTACTCTTCTTCGCCGTTTTCATGGATCTAATTTTATCGCCAACTTCTTTTATTTTGTTATCTAATTCAGTTGCATTCAGAGCGCCTGAATTCACTGCCTTCGAAGAGATTTTCGACTCAAATTTAGCTTTCAAATTTTGTTTCCATTCTTGGATATCTTTCGGGAAGATATTCATATCAGTTGAACCATCGGGAACTGAAAACAATGTAACTGGTGTTGGCACACCGGTGTGCACAACTGTTGATTCATCAAAAACAGAATCACAAATGAAGTAACCTTTGCGTAGAATTTGAATAATCTGAGATTTTTTCAGGTTTTTCGCATCTTCTTCGATGTAAAATGTAACTTGTCTTTTGCTGTCTTCGTTAATGAAATCTTTGAAGTCGTCATCTTTGCCTAACACTGGCTTCATAATGATATGTTCATAATAAATAATTGATGCTTTGATAACATTCGATGTTTCAAGCCAAGTAACTT
>NCKV01000116.1:9778-26612 GCA_003675905.2 Leptotrombidium deliense
GTGGGACTTTGTGAATTTTGACTGTACTTTCGAAAGCCACTGCTTTTACCGTCATGTGAATGTTTTCTGTTTAATCTCAGTACGAGCGCATATAAAAAGATCACCGTTAGTAAACATCGCTCCTCTGATGTAACAGCCTTAAGGATATTCATCATTAGGACCCGGACATTTCGACATTTCGGTTAAATCCGAAGTGTTAAATGTTGACCGAAACAATGGCATGCAGTTCAGTAGCAGCACACAGCACATATGCATCCGAAATATTAAAGGATCGGTTTGGCCGAAAAACCGACCGATTTTGGCAAAAATTTCGGCTGAGGCCTATTCATCATCAACAAAATAATATTTTATAATAAGAAAAATGAATAATGCAAGTGTTTTTTAAATTTCAAAATGAAATTTATTAGTGTTTCTCAGATTACAGAGGATTTGAATAGAAATTTTTGACGAAAAAAGTAAAAATGAAATTTATTAATTTGATCTAAATTTAGAGTAAATTTTCTGAAGCGTTAATTTTCAATTATTAATATAAATTTTTAACAATAAGATATTAAATTTAATAGCTTTAAACAATAAACTTGTTCTGATTAATTATGTTGCATAATTCATCGCCAAATTTAACTAATTCATTTTTCTCGTGAAAATATTATTGTGAATAGATTCTAATGCATTTTTGTGATAAATTATAGTTCGTGACACATTGATAAACGTTTTGCTTAGATCGTGCTTATTTGTTAAAAGCAAATGTTTTTTGTTGTGTTTTGATGAAAATTTTGATCCTCACTCGACACGTGTTTATCCCTATTGAAAAGTGATGATCATTCAAGAAATATTATTAATTTCCGAAACAGAAATAAAAAGTTTCAAATTAGTTAAATAGAAATTTAAATCCAACACTGTTGACATGAGCATAAAACTAAACAAAACAAATTTAAATTTGTTAACCGGACGCATGAAACAAGAATATGAGTTTGCAAAATTTTTCCTGCCTAACAACAGTCAAATAACGCAGTTGAAATGCTCTTTGTAATAAGAATTGATTTCGATTAAATTATTTAGGTGTTCAAAATAGTAATAAATTTAATTTCATCAAAGTGCTTCCGTTTATTTTGTTTTCAAACAAACAAAATTGCAAATGTGACACACAGATAAAAGTTATCGATGAAACGGTTTTTATCATGATGAGTTGATGAACAATTTTATGTCATTGTTATTGTCTCTTATTGTGCTTATATAACAATATTAATAAAACAATAAAACAGTATAATTTAGCAAATTAAATGGAAACATTAAAAAGAGTACATGATGGAAATAAAAATAAAATAAAAAATAAATTAAGTGTAAACAGCGATGTAACTAAGTGCGCTTATTGATGCAGTTGATTGCGATTGATTAAGTATGATAATAAAAGAGCGCCTTGCCAATAAAAGCAAGTATGATAAAGTAGAAAAAGACGCAAAATTTTTAAACAACGAAATTAATGAATGGAAAAGAAGAATAATATTAAATGAACTGTAATCAAGTTAGAAGAAGTAAAAAAACATCATTTTATGTGCTTTTGTTTATCTTGAGGCTAAATGAATGAGAATAATTTTTCTCATTTCTCGTAGATGCAAATGATGAAAATACTACTTGTAAAACAATTTCATTTATTGCAAATTTTAATTTCACCATTGAACAAAAAACAATAAAATGTTTCGATATTCAAATTCAAATTTTTCGAAAATTGTAAAATTGTGAATTTAGTATAAAATAACTTTTTCACCAGAAAACGATTGCAATTGAAATCGATTTGCAAAAATGTTACAATATTCAAAAATATGAACATTTCAATTTCAACTCGATTTCGATTTTCGTTAAAAAACTTTCTGTGTTCGTTGAAAATTGAAAAGTAAAGTAAATTGAAATATGATCATTCAGCGAATTGAGAAAAAAATACTTGTTATCATCACGTTGAATAGAAAACTTTGTTTGCTGAAATTTAAACCAGTTAATTGCGACAGTTGCGGGTGGTAAAATGTATTATATGTACAAGCACAATAGTAGTTGCATTTTTGAGGTTTTATTGAATGAATGAAAGTAGATGAAACGTGCGAAGAATGAAAGCATTGATTGGTGGAAAAGGAGAAACTTTTATTCAGCGTAACTGTTTTGCTATGAAAAGGCGTTGCTGGTAGTAGACAACTAAACAGCGCGTTCGCATTCGAACGTTATTTGCTTAAAAAGAGTCCAGAAACACTCACTAGATATATATATATATATATTCGGTTATATATACTTTCAGCAGAACATTTCTTCTCCTCGAATGCTGCTGCGACACTTGACAAATTTTCTAATCTAACTATAAGTAACACTAATTACTAAGTCACTGTTTGAAAGTGTTCGATTTTGATTTAAAGTTTCAATTTTCATTCATCTTATTAAAAAACAATTTCGACATATTAATAAGACACAATATTTGAAACACCTTTCGTCAACATAAACTATGTTTAAAAGGTAAGTTTTAACTCATTTATTATTTAGTAAATAATTTTCAACTTTAAAGTAAAAAGTTTGAGAATTTATTCATTGAGTCACATTTTGACATTAAATGTGACACTTGAATTTTATATCCCGATGTGTACTATAAAAAACAAAAATTGAAAACAACAAAATATTCTGAAATAAACAAGGTATTAAATGAACATAACAATTAGTGAGAAATCAAATTTCATAATTAATAAAATTAATCCGCTGTTTCACCGTTATTTGAAGCTTTTAAATATTAATAGATTAACATCGCTTTAACTTGATCCGTTACACAATGTGTTGTATGCGGTGTCAAAATTGTATCTATATATAATTCTTTGAATAACATAAGTATTTTTCAAAAACAACAAACACGAAATTGTATAATTAATACTTTCATTATTTATTACGATAATGAATAAGGTTACTGTTCATTAAAATAGAACTTTTCGAAAAAAAAATTAAAAATTAACATAATTATTCGAAAAATATATTGTGAAATAGAACAACAAAACACATACAGAAAGATTTAATCGTAATGTTTTTTATAATTGAAGACAAATATTTGTATGAAGATGTTGTTCACGAACGTCTTGTAAAAATTTATCTTGAAAATGTTTGTCGAGAAAGGATACGACCGAACTGTTCGCGGAACTTTGGTCACGTTGAAGTAAATGTGACTTTAAAAATTTTAAAAACGTTGCAGTGAATGTGACTCACATTTTTCCTCAAAAATGTAGGTCCAATACTATATCGAAACTTTACAGAGACGACAAAAAAAACCAGCAGGAAATTGATGATCATATGAATGTATAGCTTTGGCAAATTAATGCGCAACGCTTTTCAATGAAGATATTATATACCCGTTCAAGAGTGGCAATCGAAACCCGACTGTTTTCTATAAGATTCTATTTCCAATGCGAGATTGATAGACTGTAGTTAGTTAGTATTTCTACAGTGAGTATGTAAAAGTGCAAATGTTTCGGGTTGAATATTGAGAGACAATTATGTTTATACATGCAGTTAGCGATAAATAAGAAATAGCGAACATTTGAAAATTAAATTACAACAGTATTTGATTTCTGAGTACACTTGCACTTTTACATGGGACATACTGTATTTTATTTAGATATACAAAATTACTAAGCATTCGATGCCACTTAGTATTAATTCAATAACTCATGCTTGTTTAAACAATATGCAATTCAAATGATCATGTTCGAATAAATTTTGAATCATTTTTAAAACAATTTTTGCGAACAATTTATGTAACACTGAAAAAAGGTTAGAATGAAAATGATGTATAGTAATAATTTAATTTCAATTTCCAACTTCATAATGTTCAAAGATTACATTTCACTTGTCAAAGTAAAACTAGATACATTTTAAACCCGACTTATTATTGTAATCGGATTACACGAAAAATTTCTCTTTTGCTTACTTTGATATTAATATTTCCGCACAAATAATAGTATTGAAAAGCTGAATAAACGGAATTGAAATTGAGCTGAAATTAAATGTGATTATTTTCTCATTGAAATGAGTTTCCTAAGGTATTAAGTTATATATAGCTCTATTTAACGTCGTAATCGATATAACATTGAGACGAAAAATTAATTTTTCATTTTCTATCTTCAAACAGAATTGAATTGTTTTTAGCTCAACATAGATTTTCAACGAAATTAATACAACACACGCGATCTCCTAATTGAGTCTATTGATGCAATTGAATCTATAGCTATTCAGTTACATAATCAAAGCTGTAACAAAATTCAAAATCAACAAAATATTCTCATTATATAAGCAATTTTAGGTCACCTTCATTCGACCTTAAAATTAATGAAAAAATGAATGTTGCAATCATTTGCATTAATCCTGATTAGTAATAATTAAAACTTATATTTTAAGCACGAATAATTATGAAAAACTTGTTGTGATTCGATTTTATTCGACATGTTTTGAATGATATATGCTGTATTTGAGAATGTTGACAAAAATGAAACTAAGAACAAAAACAAAAATAGAAACTTTATTTTTATCCAGATTAATTAAAAGAATCGCAAATGTTTGCTTTTCGTGATGCTAAAATGAAGCAAAAAACATTACTTGTAATTGAGTAAATTAAAAAATATTTTCATTATTTTTGTTATTGTTTATAAATGACTACTATTGATTGATTGTATTTGAACATGATTCACTTTCGAGAAGTTGAACAACATGTAATTGTTTCATAGTTTGCAACATTGTTATTTTCCCGATTCTATTTTAATGTTCATGGTGCATTCTTTGTTGATCACTGTCCACCACTCTTTATTACAATCGATTTATAAACACTGAGAATTTTTCATTTCTTCATATTATGAATAAAACATTAGCACATGTTAGATTGATATATTCGTTCATTAAAATACGATTCGAAACAAATTAAGTCGCAAAATTTTCTCGTTCGCGAATACGTAAGTTGAATTAAATCTTCGTTACGAATTAACATGATAGATAAAAAATGACGATTTACAATGTTCACGAGTAAAAAATTCATTTAAAGAAAGTATAAACACACTAATGAAGTAAATAAAATATGTTTGTGTGATAATGTTGCTTTATTTATTACCCTAGGTCATCATGTTGCGAAACAGTTTCTGTGAAAACAAATAAGTAAATTCATTTGTCTTTACCAATTCAGCATATGCATATTTCGAAAGTCGAAATTTGTTGCTACGCAATATTTTATTACATCAAAGCTATAAAACTGTGAATTAGGAACGATAGAACAACTTTTATTAAATTCAGGTAGACTGAATGAATGTATTCACTTCTGCTGTGATGTGACATTTTTATGCTTTATGTGTTCTGCTAAATTTGATTGATTACTTCGGTGTTTCTAAAACAGAAGCGAGAAAAAGAAAAGATAATTTTGCTGTTTCATTTACCATGTTGCGAATGTCATCGCGTTGGAAATAACAAGAGAAAAAATATGTAAATAATGAATAATAACTTTGACGTCGCTAGAGAAAAAGCAACAACATATTTGACTAATGATTGTTTTGTGTGATCTGTTCGTACAATGAGACCAGATCACTCATGAAACGGAAGTTATTTACTATGGTGAAGCTTCAGATCGCATTCGCACAATGATCCTATCACTCTGCGTCAAAATCTTATATAGACTTTAATTACAGTGAAAATAGATTAGAATAAGACGTGAACAATTTTTGTAATCAATAACATCGCGAAATGAAATATAATATTATGGTTAGATAATTAAGTTTCGACTATCGCAAGAAAATAATTATAATGTATAAAGTTACGTATACGAGATGAATAATGGTGGGTAATTTTATATCCTAATTTGTGAATGTTGTTTTATGTGTTATTGTATTTCATAAGTTTTTGAAAATTTTTCGAAGATTAATTAGAAAAAAGAAAGTATACGAATTTTATACGAGAATATCATTAATAAAAATTTTTTCCTCTTGCTCAATTATTCAAAATTATGTCTACCTAATTCATGATTGATTTTAGTGTTTTACGTCATTGAAATTTTATTCACCATGAGCAAATAAATCAACGCAAATTGTTTTTCAAAAATTCATCATGATGAGCATAATTGAAATAAATGAAGCTTGAATGAACAATGTGTGTAGGCGAAATGTAATCAGCAGCTTGTTGATTGACAAAATTATAAAAGATCATGTTGACTACAAATGCAATAAATAATTACATAAATTGTTTCTCATTCGATATAATTTTTCGATTCACCTGAGTGACTTGCGTTTGATTCAAACAAGTTTATTTATCATTTAAGTCAAAGTGGTACATCCAGAAGTGAGATTACGATTAAATAGAATGCACTAGAAATCCCAAGGGGTTGTAATAAAATGTGCAATATGTTTGCGATTGTAGACGCAATGGTCTACTGCGTTTTATTGCCAATGATTGCCTAATAAAAATTTGATACTTTAAAAGTAACTTTAAAGCTTTTAGCATTAAACATTTGAACGCCATAAAGTAGTTATGTAGTATGTAGTTGTAAAAACTATCATGGTGAATAATTGAATGTATGTAACTTGAACAAGTAGTTTGAAAACTAAAATTAAAGTGAAGTAAAATATTCATTTCTTTTTTCCTATTTGGCTAATTCTCTGTTAAACGTCTGTTATGCTGATTAAAAATTTACCTACATAGAAATGCAGTGAAGTACAAAATTTAAGAGGGAAGAGGAACAATATGTTGAAATGTCAAAATTGAAAAATTTTTGCAATCAAAATCATTGAAATAGAAAATCACGAGAATGAAATTTTGTTTTGTAACCAGCAAACAATAAAAATAAAAATTAATAAAAATGTTTTGTATGAGAATAATATTGTACATGACATTGATTTGAGTGGAAAACAATTCGCTTTTACGTTTCATATTCAATTTGAACAAACACGAAATGAAGCGAAATGAAATGATATCAAAAATTATGTCAATTTCAATTATAACTTGCTTTCATAAACAAAAGTTTAATAGGAAAGTTTTGTAACAATGTAGTTAGGTAATTAGGTTTATGTTTTCATGATGAATAAATGCATCACGTTAGCTATACTAAAGTGTATATAATGTCGAAGTTCTAACACTAAATGTAAATTACGAAATAATTACCCCATTGTGTTCAACACAAACATTTTTTAATTGAAATTTTTTGTTTAATTTTTTCGTAATTTTTACATTCATATGAACACAAGATTAATAGCATCATCATATCGACAACAAACAGATTTCACCCAAATGTCGTCGACATCAGAGAACATCATTAAGCGGTTTTTTGTAAAACAGCTTAAATTTATTTTTATTGTGAACTTTCAAAAGAGTTTGCGATTGTGTTTTGCATCGAATCAAGCTGGTCTTAGGAGATATGTTTAACGTAGATAAACTATATTGAAACCCAAATTTAGTGAGAAATGCGTTTGAAGAAACGTCGCGACAAATCTCTCGACATTTACCTGAAAGTAGTGAACCGTGTAATTCAATGTCCACTATGATAAATTTATTCATAAAATGACATAAAGTTTGTGTATATTTGGAAATTCGATATAACTCTTTCTCAATATATCATTTCGTTGGTTTGTGGTTAGTGGTCAATAAACTAGTGTATTAAGAAGTAAAAATCAACTCAATGGAAAAATTTTATTAATTCCTAATTGTGCACAAATTTATTTATATTTCAAAGGAATTAACGTAATTTGGTGAAAGTGTAAAAGTTTTAATTTTGTTCGTCTTTTCCTAGCATGATGATCATGAGGTTTAATGCCGCAAGCTAATTTAATTTTTACTTATTAGAAGCAGTTTTAATTTACACTCTTTGTTTTTGAAATAGAGTAATTTATATTCAATTTTAAGTTTATTCATTATGCGAAATTATGCGAATAATTTCTCACGAGATTACACAGAATTTAAAACGAACAAAATGATGCCTTATTTAAAATTAAAATAATGACCTCAACTAGATTCTGAATTTTCAAAAAATGTTGAAAATTTTCGCTCCAAAATTCACTTTTGTTAACAATTGCACTATTTACTTTATTTTATTTAACATACCGTAATGCTTCGACTTTTACGAAATTTCGTAAAGGAGCGAATGCGACCTAATGTTATAATTCAGGTCATAACAACATGTGGTTATTAATCGCACCCTTCACTCTAAGTAAATGTAGCTATGTACACGTCGAGTGTACCTGTAGTACATGTAGCTATATACATGTCGTTAGACTACCTCAATGCCTTTTTTGAAAACAGGTCTGTTTCGATTTTAACGGCATGTATAATTCGATGCAGTAAGGTACATAAATTTAAATGAATTTATTTGTGAACTTTTATGCCTTTTAACCAAGTCCATTTTAACTTCTTTTGAGTCAATTTATGACCCTATAACGTATCAGGTAAAATGATGTAAAATTAATAATATCTAAGTGTTTATCATGTTACAATGTTTTCATTGTTTAAAGTTTCCGTTGAATGTAAAATTACTTCACTTAGGAACTGTTTTTTTATATTCCTTAAGTGCAACTAACAACTTTTTTCAATTGTTATATTTTTTGTTCCTATACGTCCCTCGTGTAAATAAAAAGGAAAATACTTTCGTGATTGAAGTTTTGCACGCAAAATGCGTGAAGTGCGGAAAGTGCACAAAAAAAACTAGTAACAAATTGATATAATAAACAATGAAATTGTGACCAAAAAAATGAATATTTCATTGATAGATAAATTAATTGTGTATTGTCGTGTACAAATGTAGAAAGAACAATGAGTGCAATTATAGAGTACTTGCGAAATACACTCTAGCTTGGCAATGACGTTAAAGTAGCGCAATTGTGCGTATTTCGTCGTCATGTTTAATTGAATAAGAATTGAAAACATTTCACTTGCAAACAAATACAGCATTGAAAATAATAAATTAGACAATGTGTTGACATTTTGAAAGAAACTGATAATTGCTTTTGATACACTTTTTCTGTCCGAAAGTGTACATATTGGAGTGAACGAAAACAGTGAAATCCTTTAACGTTCAATTAGAAGCCAAGCAAAGATTACGGTTTTTGTTATTTGAGTATGCTGTTTGTAACTGAAACTCAACGTTTGCACACATTTCTGCTAAACAACAAACAACATTGCAATCATCATCATCAACATAAACATCATCGTTCAATTGTGTTTTGCAGTTAAGTTTACGTTGGGTGTTACGTCAAAACGTTCAGTGATTTATGTTTCGACAAAACTCCTACGTAATTGCAAAAAATCATTTTCGTTGAGAAATTCAAAAATTATTCAGTCTTAATGTTCTTATTTCAATTTCACGTCTAATGACTTCGTTTTGCATAAAATGTTTCAAACTAAAATTGACGAAAATTGCATAAACATAACAATTATGAACTTTTTAATATTAATAAGTGAATTTACAAGTTTTCAATTTGAAACAGAAATGTGGTCTGCTTTGTTGTATCGATTTCGACCATTGTGATGAAAATGAAAAATAAATATCTTTCCTTTCCATCCTTTGAATTGACTTTATTTTTCGAGCAAAATATGAAAGTTGAATTTGTTGTGTATACATGTAATATGTGAATGTCTGTTTGCTTGTCTGATTTGAAAACGAGATTCGAATACATAAAATCTGAGGTGCATAAATTTTGCTTCATGAAATTACTGTCATGTAGATTGAATGCATAGGTATAAAAGAAAGTTGACATGTTTTTTACCTCGAATATGTTTAATTTTTCGATTTCTGATTAAAAAAGATTTGTGTTTGAATTTTGCAATTTAATTCACACATTTCATTAAATAAATTCTAATTAATTCAAATTACATTTCATAACTTATATGTAAACATGACGAAATAATGATAAATAATAAAAATAAAGCAAATTAAATATTCACAAATAATAAGAATTAGTAGTTAATTTCGGAAAACATTTTTTACTCAACTACAAATTACAAACAGTATGTAATTTAAAAGACGGTGCTTTTGAAGATTCAACACTAATTTTTTCTTTTTTTATCTTCTAATTAAAGGAAAGAAAGCAATGGATTTAAAAGTTGCAAATCGAATCACTCAACGATGGATGTGATAAAAGTGATCGCTTGCAATTTAATCATTGTCAGTGTTTTACTTCAACCGTTGCATGCGAGTGAAGATGGAACAAATGTGGAATCAAAGCAAAACAGCGAATTACTGGTAGCTGCTGGTAATGCCAAAAACGGCGACGAAAACACAATAACCGTTGCGAAACGAGCTGCTGGTCAACGACAGTACAGTTTCGGACTTGGAAAACGGGATTCGGAGGCTGTGAACGATGAGAACGAGATCGACGACGACTTGGAGGCCAATTACGACAAACGCCAGTCGCAGCGGTTTTCGTTCGGACTCGGCAAACGAGGTCCGCCGAACGGCGACTCCCGATTCAGCTTCGGACTCGGCAAACGCGATCTCTCCGACGAAGAAGACATGTACTCGTTGAGCAAAAAAGCGCAAATGCAACGATATCAATTCGGATTAGGCAAAAAATCTGCGCCAAGTCGTTACGCGTTCGGATTAGGCAAACGTAACTCGTATTCACCAAGACAATTCGAAGATCTCTTTAAACGTCGATACAACTTTGGACTCGGAAAATGAGCGATTCAGTCGAGTTCCAAGTCGATGTAAACAAATAAACAAAAAATAACAACAAAACAAATCAATGAATCAATCATTTTTAAAATATAACAAAAAGTTTAATTACGTTAAAGTAACGATTTACTGTTTATCTATTGAACCACTATTTTAACAATCGCAAAATTTTAATTCAACTCCTTCATTTGTTGTTTGTTTTTTAAATTTGTTAATCAATCGCATTTGTTTTTCGATTTAACAAAAGTTGGATTCGATAATTCGATGTAAAGATCATGATGAAAAATGATAATGTTTGCTGTGAATATTTCTACGTTGAAACGAGTAAAAAATGACAAACGACAAATGTTGACAATGATCATTACTATTTATGACTATGACGATGAAAATGGTGATGACTGTGTTTCACGATTTGTTATTGTTTTATCTAAATGAGTTCAGTTGTGTTTTTAATTTCAGCATAATAGAAAAAGCGAAACAGTTTGACTATTGTTTTTTGGTATGTATGTACGTTGTTTGAACGTATTTCAATGTTTTTGCTCTCTTCGACCAGAAATCGATTTATTAAACGAACATTTCAATGAATAATATTTCAATGTTTATCTCAAGAGAAAAAGAAAAATAGAAAAATTTTCATTTTTGCAAAAACAAAACTACATTTACAAATAATAAAATGTGTGTAAATGAAAAAGTATTTCATGTTGAATAGCACGAAAAAGGTGCAAAATTTACTTTTTCAATAATGAAACAACTTTCCAGACTAATTACTCTTTAACCTTTCGTCTCACTCGTTAATAATTTATTTTCAATGCATCACTTTTTTTCAGCGTGATGAGTTTTTATATCACATTTGCATTCATTTGCATCATAATACACAAGCTGCGATTAAAAATTTATCGCCTCAAATTATGAGACATTAAAAGCTTTATTAATTATTCTTTTTTAACTGAAAAATGGTTTTGTAAACAAAGGTTAATGAGTATTATCAAAATTAGTTATTTTATCCTTTCACAAAGCGATAAATAATGGCTATCTTGCTAATATAATACGCAGACTTTAGGTGACGCTTTTTTATGTTTCAATGACGAGCGAAAAAGGGGTTAACTGACCAAAAGACACCAGTTTTACCACAACTAACAACCGCAGTGAAATCAGGCAAATACATTTACCGTACTACTTCGCTACTACTATTAGCTTCGTTCAAATATTGTAGCATTTTTGAATGTAAAAGTGAAATATCCCTATTCGGGATGATACCACAACCAATCATAGATTTTGCAGCTAAATCTTTAGAAATGAGTCTTCATGCAGTTGAGACCATTGAGCAACTGTGGAACTTTTTAATTATTTTGCATTTGTTTAATTCAACTTTTGTTAAAAGTGAATTTGACCAAATTTCCACTCAAGTATTTTTTCCTCACTTTTAGCAACATGTTGTTGTAACTCGAGGTATAACAACGTCTGGTTAAATTCGTTTTATAACACCATGGAGTATAAAGCGAGGTAGTACGGTAGTGAAATTAAATGAAATGAAATAAAACTAAAACGAATGAAATGAACGACTTTATTTATTAAGGAATTATTTTACGCTACAGAGGTGAAGCTGACCCTACATTAATGAATACATACAAAGCAACAAAGTAAATTCAAAGCTTAGAATGATTTGTGGACCAGGATTCAATTCAACATGCCCATTGACAATCAATTGTATACGTCGAAGCATTGCAATTGACGAAGGTAAAATATACAAATTGAATGGACGGTTTTCATGGTCAATAAATTTCACAAATTTTAGCCACTTTAGTGTATATAGCTGTTAATTTTTTCGAGAACAACATAATAATTCGAAGCACAAATAACATTTCACAAAATAATAATTATATATGCAAAATAAATAAATACAGTCTGAACTCTCTAAGATGACACTGCATTAAGTGACACCCTCTCTTATGTGACAAAGGTTTCGATCCCCAAAGTGGGGTATACAATTATACACGCATATAAAGTGTCACTCTGTTCTTGTTCCCAGTCATAGCTTCCTATAATTACATAAAGTGACAAAATAACCCATCGGTTGACATTTTCTGCTTTATACAATAAGTTCATAATTGAATTAATTAGGACTTACTATCAAACCAAAGCAACTTACATTTGTGAGTCATATTACAAAACTGAGATAAGTAATTATTAGTAATAAAAAGAAATAAAAATTTTACATGATATGAATGAAAAAAAGGTCTAAACAATGATTCCGTAGGTCTCTATTTTGAAGTAAGAAACATGTACGCGACGTCATGTTACTTGAATATTTCAATACACAGAACCAACTTTCATAAAAGGAAATGAGAATATATTCAAATCATATATTTTGTTAACATCAAAGAGTAACTTCCTGAGCTGAATAAAAATTGAAAAACCCTTAAGTGACATATTGTCGTCAGTGACACTTTATGTTGGTCCCAACTGTGTCACTCTAGAGTCTAGAGTGCAATAAGGAAAATTTTATAGAAGAAAATTTGTGTTAATGAAGCACAACGCCATCAACGGCATAGAAACATTTAAAGTGAATATGACCAGTTGTCGTTTTACTCCGCATTACAAAGAAATATAATTATAAATAAGGAAAAAATTGTTTAATGGAAAGCAAGAGTTGAATTAAATATTTAAATAAAATACTTCATCCCATTACTTTAAAAACATGGAAAAACAAATTATTAATCAGATAGCGATATCAACCGTGATGATGTTAATTGACCTGTAGCAAATTCTGATTCTGGTGGTATTTCCGGTTTCTTAGATTTTGCTTGTTAGCAGTCGATAACGCGAGTGCAAATGAAAGCACCACTAATAGAATAGTAATTTTCCTAAATGGTTCCCGGGGTCCTCATTGATAAAGAAACAACACTGCATCAGTCGACAATTAAAAATTCAGCCTTTTAATCAAATGTTGTTTTTAATGTTTCTGTTTTAAAATAACAATAACTGAAAAATTCGAGGTATGATAATCCGTACCCGGGTATGCTAGGGTAGGGGCATGTAACCCGGTTCATTACCCATACTAGGTTAAGGCTCTAAATTAAACGGCAGTATATGAAATCGGTTCAACAAAATTTTTTCAATGATGTTATGGAATGCTTCCTCAAATATTAGATTAAACAATATTTCCTAAAAATTGCTTAAAGGTTTGAGCATAAAAAAATATAAATAATATAGCGATATTTTAATGATAATATTTTGATTCCTCGTTTTGGCCGTCACATATTCTTTTTTGTCACTCAATGGCTATTAAACAGAGATTTTCAGTTTTATACAGACAATGTTTCACGTTTTTGTGTTTTATAGCTTAATATGTTACATATAAATCGTGCCTTTTTTAATCATGGTGTTAATGTGCATAATATGCCTAGAAATGAAACAGGTAATACAACAATCGTAAATTCAATTGCTCACAATAATCAATACAGCCTTTCAATTGTGAAATACATATCAATCATAATCAACATACTCGAAAAACCTCGAATGCCAACATAGCTTTGTTTTCTACACCATACACAGCTCGGTGCATGATTTGTTCCTCTTGAAAAGTGTTACTTTAAGCATCAGTTTATCATTAGACAGTAATGGTAATTTTATGTTACTTAATTTTATATTCAATGTTTTACGACTGAATAGACAATGAATCACGAAGAAGAAATACCAGCAAGGCGAAATTACCCATTTCCAACACGATCTATGAAATGTTATAATTGTTTGAGTAATAAACATTTGCATGTAATACTTGAAAACTTATTTTCGAACGAAAAACAATTGCACCAAAGATCGAAAAGCCTTCATAATTATTATCACCGAAAAAATGAATGCCTAATTTTAATGCATTTCGTGTTTGTTTATCTCTTGTTCGATGCATCATTGAGTACAATATTTTTGAGGTTGAAAAAAACTAAAACAAAAACATAGAGATAACCGACCACAACATTTCTGTGTAACTAAGGAAGGAAGTAATTAAGTATGTTATTTATACCTACCGTATTGGAGAGCTTCGATCCATAAAACATTATTAATATGGAAACCATAAATAATGCGATTGCGATTAAATGAAACAAAAGACAAGCATGATTCATTGATTTAATTGATGTTGCCGAAACAAACAAAAGCGCTGGGTTCAAAAAAAGGAACGAAAACACGAATCCAATAATGTGTCTGTAGAATCGGTCAAAATGGTACACTTCTCTGACAACTTTCATTAGCTGCATTAAATATTTTCGGCACTTTTTGTTCCACTGTTCATTTATCATTTCCAACAGCAGAGACGAAAGTTGTTGCTCAGTATTCATGATCGACATATTCATCAATAGGCATATTTCAACGAATATGGTGCTTAATAAAAGTATTACATTAGCAGCGTGGGTCGAAAGAATAATAAAAATAGCACTGACTATTAAATAAAAATAAATATTGGTCTCCACACTAAAACTTAGGATAACAGTGCTTATTGTCACTAATGCGACAGTAATGGTCATCATGGTTTTAACTACACGAAGTTTTTTTCTCATACATTCCCAAGCCACGTATTGCTTCTGAGTAATCTTGAAGTACTTTTGTACTCTTTCAGCATAGAGTGAGTCGAATAACGTAGTCCACTTCATTTCGTTACTGTTAATTGATTTATAGTTGAAGAAGCAAATAATCAAGAATAATACGCTGCAATTCACAATTACTGTGATATGAAGCATATTACGATGTTCACCAAACACCGTAGTAATGTGTCCAATATACGCGTGAACACGATGAGGTTGATTGTAAAGCCAAATGTCCATTAGCATGCAGATGAATGCAAGAATTAATATGAAGGTATTTTTGCATATTGCTTTTGGACTTATATGGCTAATGTAGCCTGATTTTAATTTACCGGGAATCACAGCAAGTTTGTCTAAGCTTGTAGCCATATTGATACTAGTTGCAGTGAAATAGTATATTAAATCTAAGGCTAAACATTCAATTTGATTTTTGCATTTTACCACAAACCAGAAAATGATAATATTAATTTTGCAGGAAAGTATTTTAGATACGTTGACCATATCAGAAACAATCTCGAGATAGTAATTATGTAATTTTCGGTTAACAGTTTCAGACTATTCATATTGCAATGACAATTAAAAAGCATAAATCAACATAATAACAATAATAATATCGAATGTTTACCCATAAAAGTCTTATGCAGTTCGCTAAATATTTAATAAGTAAATATTAGGCGAGTAAAAACATGATGTATGACCTGTACGTATTATGACTATTAGTGCATAATTTACGTTTGTTAAAAAAATCATGATCATTATCTATTACCTTTGAGAGTAAAAAATCTAATGCATTATGCATATTTGATAAATAGATAGTATTTTAATAGAAGTATATTTTAATGAGGTAATCGATTTATTTTGCTATCATTCCCTTAAACGCATTATAGTTTTTACAATTTTCACTTTAGGTTAATAAATATATGAAAAATTATTCTAATGGTACATCTCCAGCAATGATCAAGATAAATCTTCCACAATTATTTCTGAACCAAAATGCTAGCGATTTAAATGTTACAGTAACATTTATTTTAATAGTACACTTAAAGTCCATGTTGCATTATTCATTGCGTAGCATATGTGTTTAGGTTGAATTCATCCTTGTAAGCATATTTTAAACTGAGCTGTTGAATTACCGTTAATGTAATTTTTCACAGTTGTTACACAATTATTTGTAGTATGTACACGTGTAAACACTTCATCTGATGCTTTTGTGTTTGAAGGAGCACCACTACGCGCCATAGTAGTAGTGAAAGCATAATTCGCAATTATAGACACTGGTATAACATTACTAGTTGCGTTTCTGTGTCAGCAATAAAATAATTATAATTTCGTAAAGTATAAGTTTACTACTTACCCATTTCGACTGTGATCTCACAAACGTTTTGAATGATTCAACTGCTTGCTTTTCATCTACTTGCTGCTCACTCATTACCAAACAATTACTAAAGAATGTGACTAAAATCGATATTATCAAAAGAAATTTTATATCGCTATAGTAATGCTTGTAGAATAGACTGGAGAAAATCTGAACACCAAATTTTTTCTGCTTGAAGCAAATTATTTATACTCGAAGAAATTACACCCGCATTTTATTGTGCTATCC
>NCKV01000117.1:0-26580 GCA_003675905.2 Leptotrombidium deliense
GCTCCGATATGGAACGTACATTCAGAATCACGTCAAAGAACACTTCCATCACGCCGTAGGACTGTAGGAGAGTCTAGCAATGCTCCAATATGGAATTTACACGCAGAATCACGTCAAAGAACACTACCAACACCACGAACAGTTGGCTTCCGAAACATTAGTGGATCAAGCTATTACTACTCAGTACCTAATCCATATATAAATGAACTCCCACCTTCAAGACAACGAGGTTCATGGGGAAGCAGATCGACTGCAATATCAGAAAACGAGTTCTATTCGGAACCTTATCCTTGGAATACAGATACGCCAACTGTTTTTACAAATCCTCAGTCTTCTGGCGAACTATGGGACAGATATGCACCTTTGCAAAGGAGGGGAATGCGAACGCAACCAACTTTTCCATCACGTCAAAGAACAGTGCCATTACGAATACCCACAAACAAGTATAACGCAAATGTCGTTTACAGAAGACCCAGAAATAGATACGAAACTACGGGTGCAGTTTTTGGTCCTACTCTGCGGAGACCGATGACATAATGGACTGCCATTTCTCGAAGAAGTATGCTTAGGTCCATATCTAAGCGGATTTAAATTTAATAAAATTGACACACTCATTTTTGAGGAAAATTGTTGTTTATTCTTTCGACACTTGCGAATCAGATTTTGAAAGCAGTGAACTTTGTGTACAAACGATTAATTACCAAAATTTAAAAATCTGAATGCATGTTTAGCAATCAACTAAATTATGAAATGTTCGTCAATAATGACAAACTAAAGAAACAGTATTTACTCGGCTTTAAAGGCCTGCCTTAAAACAAACCATTGGAATTAGTCTGGTGGCCTCTTTTCCGAGAACTTCTTTGTGAAATCTTCAGCATTCTTAAAAAACTTCTTCTTATCTTTACTGTACTCCTCAGCTAAATCGGCTCTTAACGGGTGTTCCGGTTCAGGATCATTGACTAGTGCCACCAGTGCTTGTATCACTGTTTCAAAAGTTTTAAATCAACAGTTAATTACGTTCGATTTATGTTACAACACAAACCTTGGTCTGTTTTCGTTGCCGGCTTCCAATTTTCAGCGCTGATTATCGGCAAACACACCTGACCCTTTTCATCAATGTTTGGGTGATATATTTTCGTTCTGAATGTAATTTTTGGGGGTTTGAATGGATATTCCGCAGGAAAATTAATCTCAATTCTAAAAGCCCCTTTATTGTACGGTTGATTCTCCTAAAACAAACGTAAGATATAACTAAACGATCACTAATTGCAACATGAGACGCAAGCGACAACGGAAAATGAAGTTGAATAATTTATGCGTGAGCACAGAGTTTAGAATGAACATTCAGAAGTGAGCACATGCTGACTAAAAGCCAACATTCTCGGTTTAAACGGCGCAGATGGTCATAGAAGTCTGAATAAGCGAAATCATAAAATATGAAAGTAATACAATGGAGAAGAAGAAATGCACAACGGTTAATCAATTAAAATGCAAATTACAGGAACAATTAATCCTTGCCACATAAGCATATTTTGTTCATCGACTTGAATATCACGAAACGATCGAATTCCTGTTCTTCTGATGTCCTGCAGCTCCTAAACATAATACAGTTAATTACAAAAACAAAGCAGATAAAAAACCTTTTGCAATCTCCGAGTGGCAGCCATTTCAATTCAATTCTATTGTATGGTTACCGCTAAAAATGTGATTTTATGTTTTCACTGTAGAGTAATTCAGTATGAATTCGCGATTAGGGTGTCGTCACTTGCGAAAATAGTACTAAAAACAGGCGAAAAGATGATGAATTTCGAAAAAAATAAAACGCTCTCAACACTCGTTAATGTCGAACGCCGATGCAATAAATGAGTTTGCGCGACATTTGACGTAAACTGCGCGATTCATGAATTGCAAACCAATTTTGTTCCGAAAATATTGGAAACAACGCAATTTTCCGATTTCCACGAAAGTATTTCAACGTTTACTGCTGTGGCAATAAAAGTTGAATGACAATGTTCTTCTGTATCTGAATATATTTTTAAGTTACATGAGAGACCCAAAGAACTAATGGAAATTCTGGAAGCTTCCACAATATTCTCAACGCGTGCGAAGAATAAGAGTTGAAGAAAACGAAAAATACGTTGTAAACATTGCGCATCTTGTTTGCACTAAATAACCACGTTTTCTTGCGAAGATTAAACACTTTTTAATGTATTTTAGATATGAATGACGGCTTTAGCAAATTACACGAAAAATTAATCAAGTCTACTTTATTGTTTTTCAAGTAAAAAAGGAAACGCTGCTCCACTATTTGATCTCACGGAACCTCCACGGTGCTCCGAACATCGTTTTTTGTCGAACTGTGTACTTCATCATCCGTCGTTTTTAATTTCTTCGGAGATCTGTCGTTTTCGTCACTTTCTTCGCTAAGAGAGCGATTCTTTTTTGTTGTCTAAATGAAAACATCGGTGGAGACGACTGATGTACAATATTCATAAATACCTTCAAAGTTTCTGTGTCATTGTTTGAAACGTCATCGCTGGTATTCAATTTTTTTGAGCTCCTGTTATTCTCCTCGTCATAAGAATCGAGCGGAAGTTTTTCGACAGTAGTCTATCATAAGAAATGATTGAAAATATTGTAATACAAAATATATTACCATCGAATTTTCAGTATCTTTGCTGCAAATACCAGCATCCGTGCTCGTATTTTGTTTCTTAAAGCATCTATTATCCTCGTTATCATCGGATTCGAGAGACCGTTTGTTATCAGTACTCGTATGTTGTTTCTTAAAGCTTGCACCGCCATCGTTATCGTCAAATTCAAGGGGACGTTTGTTGCCAATCTGAGCAAAGAAAGATTCAATCAAAGGCTAAAAAAAGTCCGCTTACTGTCGGCACTGTAACACTGGTAAGATGGTCACCACTAGAAACGTCACTCTCCCTATTATTATCTTCATCTGAAAATTGTTCTTCTGAATACTGCTCATCGGTAACATTTGACTTCTATATGAAAGCAACACCTTCAAACACAATGAAACCATGCAACAACCTCACCTTTCCGTTTTTATCAGAATTGAGATCATCTTCGGATCCAGTAACGCCTGAAGTAGAATCTCCATCTGGCACAACTGGAGGACTTGTTGGCTGCTGTTTGCATTTAGAATTATTAATTAAGACTTCACAATCACAACCAACACTGCATTTTCGCAACACACAAACTTAACAGAAAGTGAAACAACAAACACAGCTGATGTCGATCATCAGCAGAAACAAAAATAAAAGTGGACATTTATTAACAGGAAATAAATAAAGAAGTAAAGTTAAATGAATGCAATCAACTAACGACCATTCTGCAGTCAAATAGCAAATAATACCTTCACGGATTTTGTTGTTTTCCTTATAACTTCGTTAGGCAAATAAGAATTCAATTCTTTCCTCCGGACATGCTTTAAATCAATTCGCATTTCTTCCTTATATTTATGAGACTGAATCGCTGTCTGTCGCACTAAACATAACATTATTTCCAAATAACAACTTCACAGTTAACAAACCTGTATCGATGAAATTACGAATGTCTTCTGTTAAGTCAATGTTTACAACCTCACTTCGCTCGAATTGTAAACCAATAAACCACATTTTTTCTTCTAAAGTATCTGTTTTTTCATTCTGTTCGGTATTATCTGTTTCGGAATTATTTGTTTCGACATTATTTGTCTCTGAATCTCCACTGTCATTCACAGTGACATATCTCGAGTAACTGTTTGGATTTACATGAGCTAATTTAATACATTTGTGCCGTTCCAGATGTTGAACTTTAAAAAAATAGATTATCATATGAGAAGATCTACCAAATAACTCACCCAATAAACGTATTTTAGATTCTACCAAACCAATCCATTCTGGTTGTGAAGTAATTATTAAAGCGATGAAATGTCGGTAACGACAGAAAAAATTCGTTGGTTCAAATAAATATTTCCATTCCGCTTTACCTGATCAGCAAGATTTGTAAAAAAATAGATTGAAAATGAGCAAAAATTTTACCAGCTGCTATGGAGTCGCATATCGCTAGTGCACTTTTGAATTCGTGTGTCATTATGGTTCGCGTAGATAAAGTGACGTTAAAAGTGCTGTTTTGTTGAGGATACGAGGGAGTTATGATGGGCATCAGATGATATCTGTCTGCTAAAGTGATGCGAGGGTCCCAAACCGGGAATCCTGTTAAATATCAAACATTATGATTGTTTAAATTGAGAATACGCACCCAAATTTCCGGCGTCTTCGTTTGGATGTCTTAAAATGACAGGTTTCGGCCAAAGCCATTGACTGAAAACAAGGAAAAATTTGTGGACCACCGTTGAAGCAGCAGCATTTGGATACAACTGACAAGTTCTAGCAACTAACATAGCCCATGAAACACCACCTTTATTTTTTCAAAGGAATACAAATTATTAAATATATACAATTCGTTGGCAAATGATTTCGAAGAGAGACTTCGATTAATACAACGAATGAGATGAATACCTAAGTATCCGAGAGCGTTTGAATAAATACCCATCCTTTTTGCCCAAAATTTTATGGCTCTCAAAGCCAAACGGAACGACTCGTGATTAGGCACCAAGTTTAGAATGTCATCCGTTACTCGACAACCATTTAATGAACGTACACACTTATGTTCTAAATTGCGAAGTAGTTCTACATTTCTGTAAAATTTAACATGTGAGAAGTAATAGTAAATGAAATCAATACCTTAAATCTTGGTCCTTCGGAATATTCTTTAATGCCAATCGCGCGAATAAAATATCCAATTCGATTCCATCAATTTTCGTTTTAATCACTGGAACATAAGCGTCTTCAACGGGCCTGACATATTCACAGGTCTCTAATTCTGACAACCGTTCACAGAAGGAAGTAAAAAAATCGCTTCTGTCAATGTGACGAGGAGCCACGAGAAGTGTGTCGATATCCGCACCTGTTTCATAACAACTCATTTAGGCGCCACAAATAACATAAAACTAAGTTACCTTTCGTGTGTACTCCGAGCCGAAAAGAACCGAATGTAAATATTTTGCCATACATTTGATTTGCGTTTTCAGGCGGCATTTTCTTCTGCAAACTAACGTTTTGCACCCACTTTTCAACCAACTCATTTAGTGAAGAGAGCACTTCATATCTGTGGTTCATTTCGTCTTCGGATTCAAATAAATCGAAGCCTCGCAGACATACTTCGAGTTTCCGTGTGAGTTCGATGTCCGATTCCCTCGGAGGAGCCATAGAAATGGGTGCCGTGATGCCGATGTGCTGTGGTCTCGCCGTGTCGGTGTTGTTCGTCGCTCGAGTCGTCATTTTCAGTCGCGAAACGTTCCGAAAACAAAACAAGAAAAGCGAAAAGCAAAACGAGAGTCGCGGCCGCGATTACTGCGAAACGACCGATTCAACAGCGAACACACTTTTCACTGATTCAACTCCATTTTGCGAATCGCACAACAATCGATTGGTACATCACGTGATACCGATTGTTATTCGGCTCAAAATCGGCGCTGAACGGCGCTCAAAGTTTGACAAATGAGCGAGAATCGCAGTCATATCAATTGTTGTTTCAGTTTTGTTTCCTCGAATGAATTTGCGAGTTAGAAAAACAAATTATGACTGAAACGGTAGACGAGTTCGACATGTCCGCTGACTCAATGAATCACCTGAAGACGTCCAGTGGAACCGATAAACGAGGATTCTTCTCAAGCATGTTTTCGTTTCCGCGCTTCGTTATCCTTTTAATGTGGCGTTCTTTGCGAAGATTGACTTTTGTTACTATTCTGGTTGTTACTATTGTTTGGAGTTCAACTTTCATTTACATAACCTTGTATTACCTCTACGTTCCGGACGTGCTTCACAAAAAAGTGATCAACTTTCAATTCGACTCCGAGTGTTTGGAAAAGTGTTTACATCCTTACGCCGAGGTTCCTTTAAGTGATCACAAAACTCCAACCATTTTTAGTCGAGGTCAACAGTACATTTTTACGGTGAACTTGCACCTTCCAGAATCTGATGTGAATTGGGAACAAGGAATGTTTATGGTTAAAATTAGTTTGTACGATGTAAATCAAAAATTGATCAAAAGCATCTCGCGGTCTACAATTTTACACTACAAATCGCCGTTAGTGCGGATTATCTCTGTTTTAGCGTATTGGCCATTGCTTATTACTGGATTTAGGCACGAAGAACAGTTTCTTACAGTTCCTATAACAGAGAATTATATTGATGGCATATATCCTGGTTTAGGAAATGCTGTATTCGCACGAGTATTTCTTGAAGGTTAGTGTACTGTTTCAACGATAACTATAAATACAAATATGTAAAATTATATATATCCAAAGTTACACATAAATATTCGTTTCGAACTTTAACTTATCACTATTAATGAACAATGAAACTTATTGATTAATCTCACATTTCTCACTCAGCACGTCACGTTCAAGTCTATTCATCAACATTGATTATCGAGGCTAATTTGAGCGGATTAAGGTATATTTTTGCTTTTCATTTTTTATTTTCTGTTTCCCATCAAATTAGGTCGACTTTTGACAGGATTTTGTTACTGATAACTTTTGCAATAGTGAAATGTTTATAACTCAAATATTTGATCTCAATTTTTCTCACTCCAAAGTTTAATCACTTGATAATCATGTTTTAACCAGGTATTTCATGGTAAACTGGTCAATCACGTGTGCAATTCTCGGAATATTTTCGATAATGTGTTTCTTGTCAATGGTAACCGTGCTCAGTGTTTATCGAATTGTTTCGTCAGTTGACGACGAGGAAAACGAAGAAACTAACAATTTTGAAAACAGCGGTTTATTCGGTGAAGTCGATGAGACTACAACAGCACCTGATTCGACGGTGGATAACAGTTAGACTTTGTTTGTACTTTATTTAAGTTATTGAGATTAAGTTTTTATTTAATTGTGGTGTTTAATTCTAAGCAACGAATAGTCGGTTGTAAAAGTATTTTTATAATGAACGAAGCTATAAAATGTTCCGAAAATTATTTCGTCTCGTTGTCAGAGTCTGAAATTGATTTCAATGAAGGAATTTCTTTTGTACGAAGTGATGAATGTGGTGCTATTCACACTTTTCTCGGAACGACTAGAAATACGGAGAAGTCGAAGGAAGACAACTCTGTTTGCCGTATAAAGCATCTTTTTTACGAGTGTTACATGAAAATGGCCATTTCCGAGATGGAAAACATAGTGAGACAAGAAATGGAAAAGTTATCTGAAGTTCATAAATGTTACATAAAGCACCGCTTGGGATGTGTTGCAGTCGGACAAACGTCTATTATGATCGCCGCTTCTTCTGTTCACCGTCAAGCAGCGCAGTCAGTTGTCGTAAGCCTTTTGGATCGCATCAAGAAAACTGTTCCCATTTGGAAGAAAATAAGCTTCGAAAACGAAAATAAACAAACTTGGAGCGATAAAAGTGAAGCTTTTTGGCTTCAAAAGTAGTTCTGTTTCTGATATGAATTTAATAAAAAATTAAAATGTTTTATTCTTTATCTTTCTGGATACTTCTTTATCATTGTTGATATTTGATGAAATCAGCGAATACTGACTTCTTCGCCATTTGCACACTGACACAATTAAAAAAAGAGCTTCAACTAGGTACAATCGAACCTCTTGATCACGGACTCCTTTCCATAAAGGACAGGTGTAGTCTGCCCGATTTAATCCAATTGAGAATAACGAAAACTTGACTGAGAACAGGACTCGCTCAATTACGGTCGTCGACAGCGAAATGAATTGTCGTTTTTTGGTGTCGGAAGTAACAGCGGAGGCACGTCGCATGTCAAAATTCACTTCCGAAAAAATCTCTAATAAGTACAGCAATTAATAATACAATTAATATAAAATTAATAATTTTTGGGTTTATTTAAGCGATTCATTTTAAAAGTTGTATAAGAATAAGCAATCATATTTTTATATATTAGTATTTAACAATAAATTGATTCACGATTAATTGTGTTCCGTAAAAAATTAAAACTCCAATGGATACCAGGAAACAATTTCATTTAAAAGATGCATTTCGCGCAATGTGATCACCGCTGCGCCGAGGAACAAATTTTCCTGTACACGATCGTAATCCCATATCGAGACGTGTAAAGTTCGTTGTTGAACCACTTCCAGTGGCATTTCGTATGTAATCATTTCCATGAACGTTGGATGACTGTTTTTCCAAGCAATTTTGGTTTTGCGTTTCGTATGTTTATGCGGATCAGGCAATAAATATGTTTTCGCGTAACAGTCCGGTGTGTTTGAACGCGGTGATTGTAAATTTTTCGCATGCATAACCATTACAATAAGAGAAGCATTTTTATACAAAATCGATAATTTAATTTGTCCGAGAGGAGTGCCACTAATTGAACCGCGTCTCATTGCAATGTGATCTCTTCGAGAAGAGGCCATCGAAGCATTTGCTTCATTGTCTCTTTGCACTTCTTGGTCTCTTAGCAGAGGATGAAAGAATGTGTATAATAGATCACTGTGCGACACTTCATCTGCCATCAACAGTAACCGAGTTAAGAACAACCTAATTTCGCTTCTTCGCTTTTCTGCAGCTTCACGAGTATTTGAACGGCCTATTAATGACGAGCCTTTCGTCAACGGATGAAATTTTGCGAGTGGAAAGTAAGCGCACAGTTTTTGATAGAATTCACAAAATTCACGGTAAGTGCGTAAAACAAAGGACGGATCTAATTGATGTTCACGTTCAACCCTAATTACAAAGAAGTATTGTTTCTCCGGTTCATATTTCTTGCAAAAATCAACAACTTCCAAGTGCAATATTTTCTCATCGGTTTCTCGAGTATAAACTTTTGGAGAAAAGGATAGCAATAATTGGTCATTATGGTCACCAGTGAACCGCAATTGAGCCAAATTATGAATAAAGAAATTGAATTGTGTAAATTTCGACTTAAGACTCTCGGTAATCATTCGCGTGAATTCAGACATCGCCTCCGCTTCTGATAATGACGGGTGTAACGCTCTGTGAACATATTTCACAGCTTCGGATGTGACGCCAGGAATTCCTGAGGAAATCATTAACGAAAACAAACTGAGGAACAAGTTGGTGTGACGTCTAATTATGTTGAACGCTTGGCAGCAGTAGTCTATAAAATATTGAAATTGTTTTGATGGTTTGTCGCCACCATTTATAACATATGCCATATCGCTAGTCAACACGAACGGCACACGATCACGTTTTATATTTCCAAGCATCTGTGAATCTCCCAGAAACTTTCCAAAATCAATATGGAACAAATGTCCGGATGTAGTAATCATAATATTGTCGTTGTGACGATCACAGACACCAAGAATATAAGTGGCTACTGCGTAACCAGCACAAGAGAATATAAAATTGTCAACAGCTTGTTGGTATTCCAGTTCCGATGCATTATATTTTTGCAACCAATTCGCTATGCATCTATCATTAAAAGATCCCGTCAATCCATACTCAGTTTGAATTTTCCTTAGTGTTTCTGACTTCTTAACCATCTCAACGAAGCCTTTGCGATAATCAGTGGCAACACAACTAAATGTAACCATTTTCAAATCTAATCCATCCCTCAGCCACAATTTGTCCATTATTTGAATCATCTGCATGGTTAACATATCTTGTCTAAGATCGTCGCCTACTTTGTAAATAGCTTCAATTAAAGAGAAACCAGATTTTGCATCTGAACTTTTAAACACTAATTTTAACGGCAAAGTGTTCGAAGTAAAATAAGAACACGATTTAAATTCAAGTCCAGTTACTTCCATACTAGGACTAATCGGTAATGGAGTCGGTTTTACAAGCAACAAATCATGAACCGTTTCCAGACTTGTGTGAAGTGAGTGCAGACGTTGAGCATCTTTCGTTGACTTCAAATTTTCTGATACAAATGACAATTTCTCTAATAAACATTCTTGGTTCTCAAACATTTGTTTCATCGCATTGCCACACGTACAAAGCAAAGAATTCAACACAATTCGAGACCTATAAGCAAATACAGGATCGTCCACATTCTCTTTGAGTAACCAATACAATTTATGGGCCAATCGCACGTTACAATATGCTTTCTCCAGGAGAAACCAAAGAAGTGGAGAGTCTTGACAAAAGTCGTACCGTAATACTTGAACCAACTGTGGCAGATAGTCAATCAACTCGTCTGGCTTTAAACTGCTTATCCATTGCACGACAACCTTACGAACATATATGTCAGGAAACGACGGTAACAAAAGTTGCATCGCATCAACGGCAGAAAGTTGAGTCCAATTGTTGACCATTGAGTAAATGTCAGGTAATGAAGTGACGTCCCAGTTTGGACAAGACTTCAATACTTTTGGCAGAGCACTTGAGACATCAAACAGATAATTGCGTCTATCCCATAAGAGTTTTTTGTCGTCTGCCACCATATCCCCGATTGGAGTACGATTCAACGCCTGATATATATCACTTTGTGTTGCATGATCCAATAATCGAAGTTCTCTTTTGTTAACTGTTGCTTTCATCAAATTATCGGCTGATGGAAATCTCGCCCTTTCTCCACAAGAAGGAATGTCCAAAATAAGTAGAGGACAATTTCGTTCAAAACAAGATATTGTAATCGCGCTTTTATCATACTTTGTGACAACATCCCCGGTCCACAAACCAAGCAAAGCTCGTCCCTGAATCAGATACTCATCGTAGTCAAATAATTTTAAAACGGTGAATGCGAGTGCAACATGAACATCGCGATCGCCAGGGGTTGCATTTGATGAATTCGATGAATCGATTTGTTCACTTTCAACACCATACACTGTGAACGACAAATATGACTCGCGTGGAAGTCGCGATATTGAAATGTGGCCAAAGTTCAACAACTCGTCGAAAAATAGTCGTTGAAAGAATCCTTGAGTTATGAATGTGGATTTGGTTTTAACCTCCGCCAATTTTCGATCGCCGTGTCGCAATTCACAAGAAATGTAAAAATCTTTGTACTTTCTTTCCCATTCGAATGAGAGTGCGTTGACAGTGCCTATGTAACAGAGAAGAGGATCGTTCAGTGACAATATATCCACTGATTCACGACTATCACTGTCATCAATATTTTGCTCATCGATTTGGAAATCGATGGGAAATGCGCTACAATATAATTCGATCATATTTTTGAGCGCTTTTCGAAACTTTGTGATGGCATGATTGATCACTTCCGGGTGAACTGATTCGATCTCGTTTATTGTCACTTCAGGAGGAGTGGTAGAAGTGCGGAGTGCGGGAAGTTCTTGTTTATATTGATCATAGACTAGAAATAACTGCGACAAATTCTCTACAGCCTCTGAAAGTTCGTGAGTTTCACAATTTCCCAAAAGTGAACAGAGTGCTTTGGTCGCTTGAAATACTTTTTTCACGTGAATCTGACATCGTTCGTGACTAGAATGCGACAATAATTTTGATATTTCTTTATTCAACGTGTCCAACAAAATGTTTACTGAATCACAATTCACCTCGCCGAATCGACAAACGATCGTTTGAGGCAATAGATCGTCGGCAGTGATATTCTCCGCTTTCTCATCGTCTGCAAACGTCCGTGCGAACTTCAGTTGAAGTTGTTCTTCCTTATTGATTAATGTTAGTCTCACGTCGTTATCGAATTTATGACATTGATGAATATATGCGTAGTCTGCAAGCGACGAATCCGGCGACAAATATTCTTGTAATCCGTGTACTTTTAAGACGAAATTATCAAAATGAACGGAAGATACATCGTCAATTATCGAGCACACAGTGTGACATATCACGTGCTCAACACTTGTGTTCACATTACATGTAAAAATCACAGGCGTAGTCACGAAGCTCGTTTCGATAGCCAACTTAACACTCAGCGAATTGTCTCTTTGACTTTCGAGCATTTGACTGACAACAACACCGACGTTCGTTGATGAATCGTTGTATTTAAACCGACTACGCAATGAGCGTAGTTTATCTGTAAAACTTAACATTTCTTTGTTCGAGCGTTCACTTCTGTACACAACTCTAAATATGGGTCCTGATGTCACATTCGAGGCGACGTTCTTATCTATATTTGATGTAATTCTTCCGTTGCACGAGTCACTCGTTTTCTTGTTAACATCACTTTTTCCGTTTAAAGATACTTTAGGCTCTGATTTTGGTTTTAATGCGTTCTTGCTGTCTTTCTCATTCTCTTCGTCTACGTTAAAGTCATTCAAGGGATCAAATAACGTTAACACGTCGCCTAATAATTCCTCAGCAGACATATGCTTCTTCGGCGAATCATCACCCAAATCAATTAAATTGTCGTTCGATTTTTTCTTGCAAAACGATGCGGAAGCTTTAGCCACATCACCATTAACAGTATTGTTCAACGGCACAATTTGTACAGAGTTCGTTGACGCCGGCGTCCAGTACGTGAAATTGTGAACTGAATTATGATGTGACACAGTGTTCTGTCGCGCGTGTATCTGGCCTTCGGATCGACAGTTACTCATATTAGATAAAGATGAGCTCTGAGATAAATACGTTGACTGGCGGTACGACGACATAACACTTGTCATCGGTGTATAAATATTACCACTGCTAGCAACGGGCGTTGATAGGCTCCAATTTGGTTGTTGTTGAAACATTTGCGTCGAAGTATTTGGCGGAGTGTTCAGAGAGTATCGGTTTACATTTGCAGCGAAAAAGCGTTGTGATTGTAACGAGGAACGAAAACAATTGTTCACTGTTGTCGGTCTTGAATTCATTGCGTTGCTTCCATTAAACCGAGTATCAAATATATTTCCATCCATTATTTGCTGGCGAGAAGGAGCAGGAATGACGCGATCCAGTTCACTCTTAGGTGCACCATTGCGATAGAGCGAGTGAACCGTTCTACGGGGCGGTAACGGTGGTACTTGTACCGTATCTGCAATTCACAAGTAATTGTTAGCAAAACAGTGAACAACATAAACAAAACAAGCGTTAATTTGCGACCCAGTTTTCTCGCTTTAGCAACACAATACCTTTTCGTAAATCTTCATTCATTGTTTTGGTTGGCTATTTACCGTTGATTACTTTCACGTATTCAATTCATTTGGAAACAATTCGCAAAACCAAAAGCTCGAAATTTTGACGTACAAAAATAGACTTCATTAAAAAATATCTGTGAACCACAATGAACGTTTACGGACACAGACCAACGATTAGTTGTGTTACAATCGACGACAGTTCAACACACCATATTTCTTGCATTCAATTTCCTATTATTTACCAAAATGTTTGAGTCATCGGAAATCTTAAAACGCGTACATAGGCATTAACACATCACTTGTTCCAAACACAAGTTGAGAAAAGACGAAAATAAATAAGTGATAAAACGAAATGTAAAAACGAAAAAATGAAACAACGTTAATAAAAATGAAAGCAAAAAATACGAAAAACGTCGTCGACTGTAAAGTGTGGATGACTTTCTGCGAAACGAAACGTTTCATTTACTGTTCTTGCGCACGCGCGGCGCTGCGAATGAAATCGCGGCGACTTTCGGTGTCGATGTCGCCGTGATCGCAAATTCCGATAATGTCCGATAAATTGTGGTTTTCAATCATTATTTTGTAAGATTATAGACGATGCTACGAACTTCCTCGTTTACTGTTGCCAAGACGAACAAAGTCTATGTTTTTGGAGCGAAAGGCTGCGGTAAAACGAGTCTAATTCGTGATTGTTTATTCGGTAACCGAATTTGTTTTCGACCGTTAAAGGTTTGCTCTCCGTTCTTGCTTTGTTGCTAATGAATTCATGATTCACTTGAAGGCTCATGAAGAGACAATTGAAGATATATATTCAGCTGTTGTCGAATATAAATGTGAAAATAAATGTGCCAAAGAGCGAGTGAACTTTTTTGACACATCTGGGCTTTGGTTGAATTTTAACTCCGACTACATAAAACATTATATCTCATATGCTGATGGAATAATCATCGTGTATGCAATCAATGACCGCGAATCGTTTCAGATCGCTGAACAAATCAAAAAGGCAATTGACAGACTGAAGGAAAAGAAAGAGGTGTGTCTGAAACATGTATTTAAGGTTTACTTTCACGGTTCAAAGTACACAGATTCCGATCATATGTTTCGGCAACAAATCAGACAAGTATCGCGATAGGGTAGTTAAATATGATGATGCACAAAATTGGGCACATAAGGAACGCATTAAATTATACGAGGTGGCAATGAGTGACCGTAAGACTATAATGGAAGCTGTTGTTCATTTGACTTCGGCTATGAATCCTCCTCAAAGTAAGTTTACTATGTATTAACAATTTACTTCAAATCATTCATACCATCTGATCGGCAGATAAATCAACATTGTCACAACTCGGTCGAAAAGTAAAAGGCAACTCTAGTATAACAATGGAACTATAAAAATATTAACATTTCAATTATTTATTAATTACACTATTAATTGGAAATGGAATCATTAATTTCTGTTTATTGCCTTCAATCTATGTTTCCGGTTACATTTATCACTTCTTTTTTCGATTGGTTTCATTTCACACATTAATGATACGAGAATTTTATGCAAATCAAGTGACTGTATCACAAGAATTAAAGTCCCACAGGAACATGGAAAATTTATGTTTCCATCGCTCATATGGCAATCAACAAAGTTAATGCAACGAACATCGAATTGATTAAAGCAATTTGAATTCTAGATTAAATTTAAAAGAAATTAAATTTTCTAATCATTTGCATATACACACTTAGGTTAAAAAAATAACTTTTCATTATCAAATAATCAGTACTTATCGAAATGATTACTGAAAATTTGACAAAACTTAAGTTTTGGCGTAAAACGAACAATTTGATAACTTTAATCTCAAGTTTTTTGTCTCGTGATGCAACTTGTTTTATGTTTAAGTAGAAACCATTTGTCAAGTACTTTGTTGAAAAAGACTTCCTTCTGGTTATCAATGTTTGTTTACATTGTTTTTTCTGTTAATGTCATTTAAAGCAACATAAACTGTTGTTGAGTATTCGAGGAATTTATTCCCTCTGTTTTATCTCAACTTTGTCGCAGAAATGAGCAATTTACAATTGTTTCAATTTGTAACACAAATAGCAAATGGCAGTCGAAAGATGAAATTTTATTGTCCATGTTAATTTGGAGCACAATTGAATGTTTAAAGATTATTTGAAAGTAAGCAGAGATAAGTGAAGAATAGTCGCACCTTTGGTAATTCGTTTTCAGTGTGAATTGACGTCAATCGTTCGAAAAACATTGTTTCATTTTTTCGCTGAATATTGTATCAGTGAAGCATTTCATCGAATGCATTAATAGCAAATCAATGACCATGTGATTTGTGTTTCAAAGTATCGCTTCAATGATTTTGTTAAAAGTTTGATGTTTTAGACAACTTCGAGAAACTTTTAAACGATAGTTTTTTATAAAAACTAGAAACAACAATTGTATCCGACATTGAGGAATAGTAATCGTATTAAAGACTATTGTTCTGAAAGTTATATTTTGCCCAATCGCTGTTATCAACGAGTGCTACAATAAAATTGCGTATCTGAAACGTCTCTCAAATGGAGAATCGACGTGAATACAGTTATCTGAAGATACATTGTAAAAACAATTGACAAAAAAAAGAAGAAAGACAAATATTAGCGTGTGAAGACTCGTGTTCCGTAATACGATACGAAGAATCCGCAAAACAATGGCTGTTTGATTGCGTCTCAGCAACAGAGTGGGTGTTATTAATTTGATCGTACCTGTGCTGCAAATGAACGTATCTAATCGTCATTTCAATTCCAGTCGTAATTCTGAACGCAAAATTTGCAACTTTTTTGTGCTTTTTAATACGCAATGAAAAAGCCGAACAAAAGAATGAGCAGAACTGGCTCCTTGTCAAATCTTTTGCAGCCGAGACTGTGTCATTTGTTGAAGTGGCCAGATTACGAGGGATTTGGATTCAACCTAATGACGAAGAAAGAAGAAACTGGACATTTCATCGCTGATGTCGAAATTCTTGGACCAGCAGATTTGAGCGGGCTTCGTGATGGCGATCGAGTTATCGAAGTGAATGGTATTAATGTGCAAACAGAACCTCATTTGAATGTCGCAAAAATGATTGCTGTTTCTGGAGATGAAGTGAAACTGTTGGTAGTCGATGAACTGACTTACAATCACTATCAACAAAATAATTATTCGTTGGACAGCAGCATTTTAAACGTAGTTTACATTAGAACTCCTGATAAGCAACCAAACGACCAAACATTCGAGCCGACAGTTGTCTACAATGAAAACTTCACGGAAGAAAGTTATGTACTTAATTCTTCTCGTGAAGAAACGACTGCCAGAACATTTGCCCGATATTCTTCTCTGCAAGAGCCTTCGACAGTTGAGTATAACGAAATTAGTCGGGAGACAGTGGAAATGACGCAAATGCGATCGTCAGTGAAAGTAGAACCTGAAGCAATGGGTTCGAATGAATCTGGTTTCGTTTCATTAGCAGAACAATGTAATGGTAAAATTAGTGCACCGAGAATGTGTAAAATCACCAAATGGTCAAACGATGAAGGGTACGGTTTCAGTCTGAATACTCCAAAAGATCGCAGAGGACACTTTGTATCGAAAATCGATGACAATAGTCCTGCTTCAAACAGTGGAATTAAGCACGGCGACAGAATTATTGAAGTTAATGGTTCAAATATCGAATTAATGACACATTCTGCGATCACTGAAATGATTAGAAAGTCACCGAACAGTGCGGTTACGTTATTAGTAATCGACGAAGAGTCGTATGGATGGTATTGCGAACAAGGAATTGAAGTTACTGGAAATTTGCCGAATATTATATACATGAGGAATCCAGAACGAGTTTCAAAATCGATAAACTCAGTTGCAATGTACTTGAAAAACGATGCTTCAAAAAGATCAAGTGTCGTCAGTCAAAGAAACGAAGTGCAAGAAGAACCGTTTAAAAGTGCCACGCTACCAGTACTAAGATCGGAAAATAAAAATGGTCACGTAGCAGCAGCCAGAACATACAGTGGAAACAGAATTTCGAATAATTCGGCAGATTTGAATTTACCAGAAGACGCACCAGCTCCACGATTGTGTCATTTATTACTCGTTCCTCACTTTTCTGGTTTTGGTTTTGGATTGAGAACATACAAAGCAACAGGATTCAAATACATTGTTGATATAAAGCCACGTAGTCCTGCTGCTTACGCTGGTCTGCGAGAGTGGGATCGCGTAATTGAAGTAAATGGAGTGAATGTAAACGTTGATAACCACGCTCAAGTTTGCGGTCGAATTCAATCGAAACCGAATGACGTCAAAATATTGGTTTTGGAAGAAGGTGAATACGAATGGTATACGACAAGAAATTTGGTGCCCAAAAATAGTCAAAAGAATGTAATATACTTGTGTAATCTTGTCGACGATAATGTGGCAGGTGATTCACACACAAGCGACGGTAATCCACAAAACGTGTATCAGTTGTCAACTGCAGAAGTGCGAGAAAGAATTTCATCGTTAAAACGACAAGACCCGAGGAATAAAAATGTCGACTTTCACAAAAGAATTGAAATGTACGAACAAATGTGAGACTTAAATGCAAAAATGTGATACGTGCAGTTCAGACGACCATTTGAAATTCAGACCATACTTTGTACATTTCAATCAGATAACTCTAGTTGTAACTCAGTATTATACTTTTATTACGCTTTATGAAATTTTCAAACAGTTGAAACGAAATTTTTTACTTTTTATATAACATAAAAGTTTTATGCAAATGTTGTGCAATAACTTGATTTTGGTATCATAAAGTTTTTAAATTTGTGATTGCTTAAAGTAAAATTTCTCAAATATTTCATAATTGTTAATGTTTATTCATGTAATTAAAACTTTCCTTTTACATTTAATATGTATCATTTTAAATATTTTATTGCTTCATTTTGTGTTGCTGTTTTGCTTTGACACCGAACTTTTTGAAAGCAATTCATTTTCATTTCAAATGTGCAATAAAATTTGAAAAGCAATTTGCAAAATTTATATTTTTTAAAACTGTCGATTTAAACCTGACCTTTCAATGCAAATATATCCTGTCTCTTCAATTTTAGTGATTTCGTTTCAGTGAAACAGAATCCAAATGAATTGATTCAAATAAAATTAAAGAAACAAACAACTGTCGCTGATTGCTTATGTATTACGAAATAAACACAAAATGATATTCAATCGCGAAAAGTGAAGACTGAGCGATAAGTGATACATCACTTTCAGGGTCGAATATTGGAAAATATTCAAGTTCAATAACGACAATTATTCTCGATCAATAAGATTACAAAATGAACGAATTCACTTTTGCGAATTAATTACATGTTTTGAATTGATCACAAACAACGCGGCAACCGTTTTGTGAAAAGCATTAAAATTTATCGTTCAATCCTTCAATTAATTAAATAAATCGAAAAATTTTGCAGCAAAATGAAAATGCATGGTTTTGAAATTTAGAATGTGTTTTGATCCCTTTTCGAAACCAGTTTATCTCAATTTAAAATTAATGCAATTAAACATGGTTTTAATTCAAATGTTTCTGTTATTCAACAAAAAGAATCATTAAAAATATTTATATTCCACAATTGTGATTGTAATTGAAACAAAATGATTGATTGTTTGTCAACACTTTATTGCTTAATTAATGAGTACTTCAATTTCTTTTCGTAGTTTTACAAAAAATGTGCTAAATTCTATTCGAATTAAACACAAAAATTATTGAATGCAATGTTTTAACCCTTTCAAGAAATAAACGCTTTTGCAGACGTCACAAGAGACTTGAATATGAATTTTTTGTAACTTCATGCAATTTAAATTTGTAAACATCCTTCGAATGCATTTTTACGTTAATGGACATTTGAACAATAATTGCGCTTTTTTTGAATGCATGATTAAATGTGAACATTTAATCAACTTTGAATTTTGTTTTGCCCAAGAACCTTCAGAAGAATATCGAATATCAATTGCGACTCATAAAGATTTCTTTGAAATGTGTACACAATCAAGTATTTGATACTTCAAAACAATGCATTACAGAAACGATAAAAATGATGCTAATTTAACGAGTTAAACTTTGCTGAAATTCACTTGATACTTCCAAGTGACACTGAAACTTAAATTGAATGAAGTAATTTTTGAAATAATTCAGTTTTACGCACAATTGTACAACAATGTTTATTGTAAGACAGGTTCACAAGAAACCAATTTTGCGTAATAACAATTTTACACACATCTTCTATCTAATCTATATTCAAGGGCAGTTATTAATTGATTCTACGAGTTTCTTTGGTTTTCCAATACATTTGAGATAATTACTGAGACATTTCATTATTTTTCATAAGAAATTTATTACAAAGTTGCGGAACGACGACGAAATTTCTAATAAAATATTTATATGAACACAAAATTATCATATCGTCGGTGCTTTTTATTTATTTATGGAAATGAAGCGAAAATTTCCAATACAAACAAATGTCATTGCTTTCCCAATGGCCTATTTCAAACACGGGAAACATTTTTCTGCAATTCACGTCATTACTACATCGGAATTGAGACGCATTAAATCGAGGCTGCATTTCGCAACGCAATCACTTTCTATCGAAAGTTCTGACATTTGCGAAGAAAAACGTGTACTCAAACAGTTACAAAACGACTTCGATGATGACAATTTAAGAAATAACTTTGATTCTCCTGAGAAACAATTAAACGCTGACCTTGTTTCCCCTAAATTTTTCCACTTTCAACAATGCCACAAAATATATGTTCATTTTAAGTAACTTTAGGCAATTGAGTATAATTTTCCTTCGAATTCAATACCGTTTACCGCAGATGGTTGGCGGCGGTCGTTTCGCATCCAGGACAATGCTTTCCAAACATTGAATGTTGAATGTCCACTGAAAACTGGTTTATTGTACTAAAAGTTAATTTCATTAAACTTTCTAAGCCAACAATTTCATTGACTGTCAGTCCAATTCATGATCAAAGAGCAGTTGACTCTCGACAGCTTTCAAAAGGAAAAAATCGCATTAAAAATATGAGGTGAAAGTTTAAGAACTTTTTTCATTCATTCATTCATTCAGCTGTGAGTATGTACAAAGGAAGCACGTTAGACAATTTCGTTTGTGTCGCTTTCCACCGTTTCGTTTAACTGAAACACATCAAACATCAAAGTAAGATTAAGATTGTGCTTTTCGTTATTTTTCGTTGGTCACAAAGCAATTTAAGTAAATTAAGCTTTTTATGCCTGCAAACGCATTGTTCACAAATTACAACAAAAGCTACAAAACGTTTTTGTATAATTTGAATCAAATATAAATTTAGCGAAGTGTTAAGCAGAAAACACATTATTCTTATTCACATTGTGTTCTATTCACTGCTATAAGCAATGTTCACGAAAAAGTAAACAGCTTCACTGAATAGAGAGTATTATCTCGAAGCCTTTGGTATTAAAGAGAATCTTGAACAATTCTTTTTCTCACATCTTGTCATGACGTTACGAAAACGCAAAAATTCAATTAATTTTTTTCGCTCACAATCAGTGTCACTTTTATTCCATAAAACAACAAGTTTATAAAAAGCGATTCGTGATCTTTACTAATTCTGATTTCATGTATATTACAACACATTAATTAACTTCATTGATTCCTCAAAAACTTTCCTCACTAAAAACATAAAAATTGGATAACTGTGATTTATCGTTTTACTCGTTGTTTTTGACTCAATAAGTAACATGTGCACTTATAAATGTATAAATTTGTGTATGAATATTTCACGATTAACTGTTGTTGAAAGTTTGTGCAAAGTTCTTCAAGTTACAAAAAAGAATATCAAATATTTTTTCGTCTCGAAAGTTACGCAATTTCTGAAAAATTAGCCGAAAGCAGTTCATTGAAATAACGATTACAAAACAAAATATGATAAAACAAAATTGTGTTATATAAGATATAAAAAGTTGTACAAGAATACAAGATTACATAAGAATGTATGATTACTTAATTTACCCTTTCAATCGAACACATTCAATATAACATACATTTTGGTGTTTTCACTTATTGATGTGGCACTACATTCAATTCATTCTGTTTTCCTTTAAAGGTTGCCGCAACGAACTTTAGTCGGCTTAACACTAATATTGCGAAATAAGGCTATATCTTTAAACTGAGGGCATTAAAATTAAAATATTTTACCTCTTTTTCCGAAAATATTCGAGGATGAATAAATGATTGCGAATTTGAGAATGCTTGAGCAATTAAGGTAAACAAACACTTTTTAATCGCATAGTAGCCAAGTACACAAAAAATGCAAATTGCTTGAACATGTATATAAGACGTGAAATTTGTTTACAACTTCAATTCATTGACCTTTTCCTTCATATTAACCTCATTGATAATAATTTCAACATAACAGTCACTTTTTTTAACTTACATGTAACTCGACATGCAATTTGGCTGAATTTAAAATGTGAAAAACAAAATACTTAAGAATACCAACTTTAGAACAATGCTTGTAATTTTAATGGACATATAACATGCTTAACATAACACTCCCAACATACTATTGTGTCAATGTGACAAGAAAAAGTTTTGTATTTTAAAATTTCATTTTTTCAACAATCGCCATAATTACTATATAATTACCTTCAATTGTTCTACTCTGCAAATTACATAATTATTACGTGGTTGACAAATGATTAATACTGCTTATGACGCTAAGTAATGTAATTAATGATTGTTAAAATTTGGTATAAAAAGACCTTAAGGTAAAGAAATGATTTTCTAAATTTAAAGATTTGACATTGGAAAAATCTCGAAATAACCGTCAGTAAGTAGCAATGAATATTTATAAATGCTTATTTTAAATATTTCGCTTTAATTACAAAGAGAAATTTGAGAAATGTAAAAAACTGAAGAACTCCTAAATTTGAGTTCGATTGTGAATTGAGCATAATTACGTATTATTAATAAGGCAAAACATAAATCGAAAGTTGTTTCCCGAAGAAAAGTTTTTCTTCACTTTTTTCAACTACACGAGAAGTGAATTGCTGTTGAACAAATAAAATTCGGCGAAAAGTGTGTTAAGGACGTGACGAGGAATAAATTATTAATAAGTATAACATATTCGATGCACTCTCGCACAAAATATCAATAAGACTGCGAATCGCGTGTGGATTAAAAAATAAGAAAATCGTATGAACTAAAATATAAATATGAAAAACGTTTCGGTGGGAATTCCCAAAATTTAGTCGCGAATCATCTTCGACCACACATTTGTCAAGCACTTTTAACAAACTGTCGACGTCCATCGAATGTATCTTCTTCTTCTACTCATTTCGAGCTTCTTTTTTGAACCCACGGAAACCTGTTTTTAAAACCTTGGTTTCAAATTGTATTTAAAAGAGTTAAAAAGTTTTAGCAAACTTTTGTATCCTCTTCTCACTTCGCAAGTGTTCGCAATAATTTCGTTCATTTCATAATTTGAACTTTTAACTTTGCAAGAACAAATAAGTTCTTCGTCGCGTTGTCATTGGTGCAAAGTTTACACATTTCACACTTCGCGATTATAAATTTGCAAGTTTCAAAGTGAACGTTTTTAATTTACAGTTACGCGTGTCAAGTGTTGTTAAACGTTTAATTAACTTGTAACAATGGATGAAAAGCAAAATATTAAGGATGTTAGCAACCAAAAAGACACGAAACTGCAGATCGATTCGGTAGACGACTATGCAAATGAAATCGTCGAAGATGATAATTACCAACGCAAATACAGATGGCCAGTGGTCCTTCGGTTCGTTTGTCTGCATTTGTGCGCTCTGTACGGTCTTTACTTATCAGTGACAACTTCCAAGTACCAATCGCTTGTGTTCGTATTCGTCACCGGATACTTGTCCGGACTCGGACTGACTGCCGGTGCGCATCGACTTTGGAGCCACAAAGCGTACAAAGCAAAATGGCCATTACGTTTATTCCTCACTTTCTTCAACACAATGGCATTCGATGACTCTATTTACAGCTACGTTAAAATGCATCGGTTACACCACAAATACGCGGAAACGGTTGCCGATCCTCACAATTACAATGAAGGATTTTGGTTCTCGCATTACGGATGGAAAATGATGACAAGACATCCGAAGTACTTAGAAATGTTGAAAAAGCAAGACTTGGGCGACGTTTTAGACGATCCGTTTGTCAGGTATCAACGAAAATTTTATATTCCGCTGGTTTTGATCTGCTGCTTCGCCATTCCGACTTTCATTCCCTTCTTCTGTTGGAATGAAGATTTGATTACGGCGTTCTGTATTTGCGCGACGTTTCGTTGGTGCGTGGTCACTCATGCGAAAGCAACTGTAAATTCGTTGGCACATCGCTGGGGTCAAAAGCCTTACGACAAGACACCAGGTCACGCTTGCGAGAATAAAATTGTCGTTTGGTTGGCATTTGGAGAAGGATTTCATAACTTTCATCATGCGTTTCCTTGGGATTACAAGCAATCTGAGTTGAATTGGCAGTATAACATGAATTTGAGTGCAGCGCTCATCGACTTTGCCGCAAAATTAGGACTGGCGTACGACCTGAAGAAAGCGTCGGCTGCAATGGTCGAACACAGACGAAAAAGAACCGGAGAACCGATGCCCGAAAATATCGAAGAGCCTAAAAAACGATCATTCTGCGAATGGGTCATATCAGTGATGATGTTTTTCTTTCCAATCATTTTGTGGTGTGTCTGTCGCTTCTGTTTCAATTTAGTGTACATTCAAGTATTTGGCGACACTGACAAAAATATTCATAATTTCATTCTTGATTTTTTGGCAGTTCATTTGCTTCCACATCTCCAAAATTATTTCGAATACATTAAAAGTCAAATGCAATTGTAGTCGCACACATTTTGTGATTGATTTATTAATTGTAAGTTTAAAATACAGAAAGAACCAAAGAAGTCAAGCAATTCCTAAAGTGTTGTGTTCTTTTTCTGTGAAATAAATGCGCGCAAGTTTGGACAACAAGTTTGGCAAATAGTTCATCGTAACAAAATGGGAAAAGTGATGTTAATCTATCAAACTTGTTGTCCGATAATGTGTTTTGCTATTAATTGTTATTGTCTGATTTGTGCGACCTTTTAATTGTTGAATAAATGATTCAAACATTGATTTTTATTGTATAATAGCAGTTTGAGAATTTAGTTCATTGAATGCGAAATCATTTCACGACCACAAAAATAATCATAATTCACAATTGCATTCGAAAACGCATTCGACGGTTTTTATAATTTGCATTCACTTGTTCGTGTAAACAACAAAATTGTTTTCTTAAAGTTGCGTAATTATCGTCGCGAACCTTGAAACACATTCAAACGATGTTTGTGTGTTTACAGCATGATAAAATGCACGTATTCATATGCAAAACAGACTGTTTCCAGCAGAAGAATGAAAGTTGTTAATTTTTGAATTGCAAATACCTTTTTAATAAAAATTGAATACAAGAGTTCGTGTAAGAAATGGTTTTCATTGATGCCAGACACGAATTTATAATCAATTGAATTGAAAATATGTCAGTAAGATAAAAGTATGATTTAATGTACAGTATTTTTCTGTTTTCGAAATAAAATATAATTCATTTCGTTGTTTTGTTAATTAAAAGGTGTAATTTTACGTCAAACGTGGAATCAACGCACCGAACTCTCTGTCAATATTTGAATATTCGTTACGATCTTTGTTTGCTGCACAGACCGGTGTGTAAATGAGAATACTGTATAAAATGTGCAGAAATCTATGGCAAAAGGTTCACAGTTACAAGAGTAAAAAGAACAAAAAGAACAATGAAATTCGTTTTCGCATTGCTCGTTCTCGCTTTGGCAGTCGCCGTTTGCAGTGGCTACAGACGCCGCTACTATTCCGGATCAAACTCGCCATCCAACTACAGACGCAGATATCAAGTTCTCCCTCAATCGTTGAGCTACGGACACTACGGATCGGTTAGCAGTGGACGACGACATGTATCTGGAGCTGGAAACAAGCGAATTCTGTTCAAGCGATTGATGAGAACCAAGGCACGAGAAGCTCAAGTCTGGGGCAATGCAAACATCGTTCGTGTCCGCAACTTGAACCACGCTTCATTGGTGAAGGGAAAATACAACGCAGGTGCTCGATTTGGAAGACATCACTCAAACTACTACCGAAGCAACAGCAACAACATGTACAGAACTTACACTCACCGAAGAGTTTAAATTTGATTGCTAATTTTTATTATGAATAATAAGTATTAAAAATAGTTGTTTATTTGGCAGTTATTCAATGTCTTTCGCATGATGATTTCATGAGAAATAATCTAATCGCTATTAAACTTTCAAAACATCGCAATTTTGTTTGATGTCAGATAGCAATTTGCATTTTTTGTAATCAAATTGCATTTGAAACTTTCCAAGTCGTTATCAGACATTAATCGAAATGTTCTTTTTCTGTGCACATGAAGTGTTCATTTGCAGCACATAATTCAAGCAGTAAAACAAGGAGAAAAGAGTGAGATTCAATGATTCGAATATTGATTGCAACGAATTACCAGCGAAAGCAGAAAACAGCATGAAACAAATCATCAATTGTGTGGATTGCGATCAGCTATCGCACCATACTTCGCACTCTGGTTTACTATCATACTCGTATACACGTTCTCTATTTTCTCTGTTTATTTCGTGTTTTCTTTTTAATGAGCTGTTTATCTGTGTTCAAGAAACGAGAACAAAAGAACAGCAATGAACTAAATTTTTTATGCAACTCAGCGAACACCAAATTAATACGAATTGAACAAAAACACGAAACATTTCCATTTTCATTTCATTATAAGTATTTCAATGTAAGCAGTTTGATGCGAAAAAAGTGGACTTAGAACTGGACTCGCTGCGAGCGAACGCTTTTTCTGTTATTTACGTTTCGAAATGCAAACTTTTATCGATTAAATGCAATTTTTCTTAAAGTTTAATATTAACACCACAAGGAAATCAAATGAAGAGAGAATTTCAATTTAAGGTTTCACTTGGATGAAAAAGTTTCACTTTTTTCACACCAAAAACACTTTCTTCGTATTTATTAACATGACTCAATGTGTTAGATTTATCATGAACTGTCAGTAAACTATATCGATTTGTCATGATCACCCTTAACAAATATTACACTTATCAGAGTTCACAATTCTTTTCATTGTGTTTTCCACTCATAACTTTTTTTGCAAGAAACGATAAATTACACAGATTTCATTTTCAAACACACAGTGATTCGCTTATCTTTTCAATTACTTTTTGGGCAACAAATTCTTCGTACAAATCACGCCGAACTTATATACTTAAGTTAATTATCTTCGTAATTAAGCATGCAATTTTTTCATTTTTCATTTTGATATTTTGCATTCTACTAAGACTTCAGTTCAAAATGAATGAAATTAAAACGTGTTTTAATGATCGCAATGGGGAAATATACTTAGGCCCCAAAAGTTTTCTATTTTTGTCTTTTCTGTATGTAATTGAA
>NCKV01000118.1:0-26542 GCA_003675905.2 Leptotrombidium deliense
GAGGTACTGAAAAAGGTGTAAAGTTAAAATCGGTACCAGGAAATTGGTGTGACTTAGGAGAGGTTGTGACTTTACAGAGCGTGACTTTATGCAGGGTTGACTGTAATTGCAAACTCAAATGTTTCCATTAATTTGGTATTGGAAAAAAATTCAAATTTAGTATTTTACCATTTTTGGAGTATTTGAAGCTATTTCGTCTGCTATTGTCTTTTTTCAACAAAAGTGAATCGCCGCAACAAAGTTTCAGAACTTCATTGAAATTCACAATTGAAGATGTCGCAATGTGCACTGCGCATTGTTCGTTGGTAATCGTTTCTCATTTAATTTTCAAAAATAAATTTCACTTCACTTTTGAAAATTAATCTTTAAAAGCAAGCAGCTTTAAAAAATAGTTTCACATTCAAATGTTGTGTTGTTAAAACTCATTGAATTAATGAACGAAGAGTTAAATTCGAGAATAATTAACGAGAAATGCAAAGTAAAGTGCAGTTTAATGTAACACACAGTAAAAAATGTATCATATAACACACGGGTAATTATCATTGTTAATTAGTCTTTTTTAATTGGTTCTCTGCGGACAATGGTCTTCGAAAGTATATAATTATCTCGACGACGACCAATGCGCGACGCAATAATAATAATTTTTCGCATTCATTACAACGCTGCGTATGAATATGAATTGTAATTAGTTTGTTGTTGTTTTTTGAATTTGAAAAAATGCGTTTGAATACATTGCGACTAATTAAAATCAATTAAGCAATTTTACACAAACACATACATACATATATACATTTAAACTGTACTAACGACTTCCCTATGCATCAAATCATGTCCAATTGTTGTACTTACTTTATTTAATTTTGAATGCAAAATTATGAAAATATGAAATTGAAATTATTATGAATTATGTTTTCGTTAATTGTTTTGCGTCGCAATTTAATTAAAACGCGATTTAAATTAATGTTGTTTTAATTTTAAATTCGCTAATTCGTGAGCAGTGAGACAATTGAATATTTAAATTCGTAAAAAATGAATTTAAAATTATAATAAATTTTTAAATGCTTACATACACACACTTTGTCATAATAAATCATAAATTTACATTTCAGCAAAATTAAGTAAAGAAGCAATAAAATGAAATGAAACACTGCGTTCGATGTTCTAATTATGAAACGATACAGTTTAGGAGAAAAATATTTACTCAAACACCATTATTTATAAATTGATTGGTAATCGATTACTAATGAACCGAAACAGATTGATTTAAATCAAAAATATGTGTTTTGCGTCGTTCTGTAAACGAAGCATAAAAGAAGCAATTTTTATTCCGAAAGTGTACTTTTTCGGCGACACTTTTCTTAGCAATAAACAATAACAATAATAATTGAAAAACAAAAATGTCGAACTACACTCATTCATTATGCGACATTTAAGACGACAATTTTTAGTGCGACAAAAGCGATCACAATTTTTATTACTCCTTTTATAATGTCTCATGATGTACAAGCATTTCACTGTTATTTAAGTGCTGAACATGAACACCGCTTTATTATTAAGACGAATTGCTGTACAAAAATTATCGATTTTAAATGCAAATTTTATTACACTTTTTACACTTTGCGACATTAAAAATGTTTAAAAAGTGTTTCGCAATTAAATACGAGTGCCTAATTTGCATAACTCGATTTCAGCAAAAATGAAAATGTGAAAGATTTCAATTTCTTCAAACATAACTCAACAACGAATGAATACATGTAACTTATATCATGCTAATCATGCTAATGTTAATGTTGTTTATATCATATGATTACGTATTACAATTGCTGCTTCCTTTTTTCAATGTGGCATAAAATTGAAAATTGTTTAAAGAGTGCACTTGCAATTGCATTCGCAGTTGTATAAAGCGGTCCAATTTATTTAACATATATCGTGATTGAATGCAATAAAACGATGGTCGTGAAAAATGCCCAGGTACCGGCGAATGAATATGTTGCAATCTGGCTGACGTTTATAAACATGATTCGTGTTATTTTAAAATTATACACCTTTTCAATGCGATTTCGTGAACGATAATAAAGACATTGAAACATGCTGCTTGCGCTCTTTAATTTCAGTCGTTTAAAAAATATCGAAACGCTTACTTTCGCTCAGCACACAGCATGTTGTGTTCTATTTGAAAATATAAAAATCTTAATAAAACCGTATACATAAACATACAGAAGCTTTAATACTGGTTATCGATGTGATTACAGTAATTTAGTTTTATATTCAATCAATCTCCATGTATTCATTGTAGCTAGTTATTGTTTGTTCTCTTCGTCATCGTCGTCGTCTTCGTTTCCTCTGTAATTTTCACTTTTTTCGCCGTTCAACAAAACCTTTCAAACTTGGAAATTGAAAATTGCAAATTTTTAAATTTCGACTTCCAATCTCCGTTTAAATTGTGTGTTTTTCAATACTTGCTGTTTTTTATTAACTCAATTATTTACACCTTTTAACAAAAGAATACGGTGTTGAAAATAAGAAATAATAAAAAGTTATTTTCAATTTTCTTAAACTCAATTTCGTCGATTTAATTATAATAATTTGTCATCACGAACACATACTGACTGCATTCGGTGTACTTTTGTGAAATGTTTTCAAAACGTTTTACTGACTGCGGAGCGTGAAATGAAAATATTCGTACTCAACTTTGTCGAGTGTAATTCAAACTCGGTAATTTCGAAGAATGTGCAATCGATTCAAATTTATAATGATAAACGTTGTTATTGTGCTTTGATAATGTCATGTTACATTGTTAAGCAGTCGACTGTGAATTTAATTCGCGTTCGCTATCGCCCATGCATTTTTTGTGAACACAAATATTGCTTATTGTAACTGTGAGTTTTGAATTGTGAAATTGTGAATCGTGAGCCATTCAATTTGTGACATGATGAGTTTCATATTTATTATTATTACAGTATTTCATTTCGTTTAATTGTGAATCACTTTTTTCAATGATCTTGCTTCGAATAATGCCAACGCCCAATGTGATCAAAACGGTAATGAATTAAATTTTTTGCTAAGAAAACTTTCTTTCTTTGTATTCATTATGAATGAATGAACGAGAGAAATATTTTTTAAAGCACTTTTAAACTGAAATTGAATCACAATTGCAATTGCAATTTTGCAAAATTGAACTTTATGTAATTGATGCGTGAAACAAACACTTTTTTCGAACATTTCGATTTAGGTGTTGCAGGAAGTGAATTGCAGAATTTCTCCGTCCTTTCACACGTTTTGAACGCTACTAAATTAACTAGAAATACATATTCGGAATAATAATGAACGGAATACACTTTTTTGAATTGTTATTTAAAAAGCAACAAGATGCAATCGATTGTCGTTAAGTAACACAGACTTTTCTGATTGTTATTGTTGTTACAATACTTTTCATTTTGATCGAAGTTAAATAACTTTATTATTAACAACTCGACACGATACATTTAGCATATTTAGAAGTCGATTATGTTTTTCTAACAATAATTCTCGTTTAACGAAACGCGTGAAAAATAATTTTTTATCGAATTGCTTTTTTCATGTCGTCGTTAGAAACGAGACGAAGTTTTAATAGAATACATTGACCGCAAAATTTAACAATGAGTAACGATCATTCATCATTTTTTAGTGATCATGTTTAAGACATTTCAAGTCTGGTCAACAACTTCATCAATGTTCAATGCGCAATGATTGCAACAAAATATAAACCAAACAAAGCGAAGCAAATGTAATAAATTTTGACAGGAAATTAATTTGCATTTCGGCATCAATTGATGTTCACTTGAATCGCATTTCTATTTGTTTACAAAATTTATATTTCGACATAAAATTTGCTCCAATCAATTCTGTGAATGCTTTATGCACTGTAATTTGAGAAAAATTCATCAATCGTTGAGCGAGAGGGAGAAAAAGACGATGGAGAAAACACTTCGATATAACTTGACTAATTTAAACACAAATGCTTAAGAAATGAAGCAAATTTTTATCGCATTCATATTTTTTAATAAAACTTCTCGAAAAAAGCGCGTTTACGTCGTCGTTAGAAACGAGACAAATATTCAAATTAGAAAACGCATTTTTATTGAATTGAACATTTTAACAGTAATAATAGTGAATAACGACAACATGATGAACCATTAGAGTGTGTCGCGTATTATGTTTTTATGCAAAATTGATTCCTTTGAAAAAAACGTTTCGCCGACGACCAAAAGTGATCGTTAATTAATTTACTGATTGATACGCACAGGTTATAATTACGTGTGTATCAGATGTCTATTGATGTCGCTGAGGCGGACGTTTAACACTTGGACACCAGCTGCGTTGGCCGATTAATTGCGCTGCTTGCGTTTTTATTAATTAGCGTTTTTGTACGCTTATGTTTGCTGTGTGTATGCATAACATGATCGGCTCTTTTTCAAAATTCGACATTCACTTAAAATTATACACTTTTTATCCGCTCGCTCTGTGTGCGGCGGAGATGGACACATAATATTCAGATATTCAGCAATTCATTCATTCCGGCTGCCGCGTCGGCCCGTTTAACCTCCCAAGTTGTCGAATCGTTAAAATCCGAATTTATATGTATGTTCAATGAATGAATGTAAGTGTACTTGTATATTGTGAAAACCAAAGTACCGAAATATTAGATTATTATTATTATAACCGTTTTAACATTTGCTATGTTGCATTTATTTCACTGCAAAGGAATTGAATTGAGTTATTCTTTCATCGACAACAACGAGAGAAATGAATTTTGAATTTTGAAAAATATTCGTCTTCGTCGCTTCGAATGCAAGGTACGAAATTATGATTATCATTATAAAACACACACTTACATTCTTTACTTGTGTGAGAAAAATTTTCACATTTCATTTCACTTTTTTAAAGAAACCTTCAAAACATTTCATAAATCAAGCTTTAAAAAGTGAACACAAATTTATGAGCTGTATTTTTTTTGCGCTTTAACAAAATTTTTCAAATTCATAAATGAAAAATTAATGTTTACGAATTCATTATTAATTATGTTTAAGAAGTTTAACAGCTAATGCTGATGATGATCATCACTGATGGCAACATCTTTTTCCTCGAATTATTACGAAAGAAAAATGCGTGTTGTTGTTAAGAAATATGAAATATTATTATTATTATATTAATACTTAAATAATCGCCTTTTCGGATGAATTTCGAAGAAAATCGTTTGCAGCGCTGATTACCAGTTAACCGAGCTGAGCGAATGAATTGAAATAAATGAATCGAAGGCAATTGAAAGCAGCCAGCCAACCAGCCAGTCAGGCAGTCAGTTAGTCTATTATTAAATCCTTCCTCCTCTTCGATTAACTGCTTCATTACATTTAACCAAGCAAACCATCTGCGGCAGCTAAACTGATCACTTCGGGGCCTTTTACTAGCAAATGTACCTCAACGTACATGTAAAGCAAAGCGAGGCTGTAAACATGTGCATGTTCATAAAACAATGAATGATTTTGTTGTTCTCCTTTTCTCGATCATTATTATTATTATAAATATATTTTTATTACTCTTTGTAACATAAAATACCAATTTTTGTGCAACTTTTGCGCTTTTAACTTTTTCATGCGAAACGAAAACACAAAATGAATTCAATGAATGAATGTTTTTTCACTGATTTCATTTAAACACTGCTTTAGAAACGATTTCGAAACTTTTTTATTACTATTTCACTTTAATTATAATTAAGAATGATGTTGAATGCATGATGATGTTGTCATTAACAATTTCCGTTTTTCAATGTTTGAGTGTTCGAAATTATGATTGAATTGCAGAAGCAAAATGCAATGCAATGCATTTGAGTGTTATTGAAACCAATAATTTTTGATCAATTGAAATTCAATTGCAATTGCATTTCGGCGTCTATTGAAGTGCATTTACGTTTGTAAACAAATCCTAACAATTCGATGTTTTTGCACCAATCAAAGCTTACGTGAAAATTAAACACTTTTACACTTTTATAGGTTCTTGATGAAAATTTAACAAAATTGTTTGAACAATAAAAAAGTTCAGTAGAACTGAAGTTCAATGTTTAAGATATTAATTTGAGTCAATACTTTGTATTTAAATTATTGTTGCACAATTACTTAATGTTCATGTTTATGTGTTAACATTAGAATGTAATTAGCGAAAGAAGTGAAAATTAAATTTTGAGTTGTATTTAATTTGAATTTAAAAATATTATTATTTTCATAATTGTCGGCAAAAATGTTCTCTCAGCGATTTGTTAAGCAGATAGCATGCTAAAAAGCGAAACTTGGTAATCGGTTACCAAGAGTTACATTTAAAACATTTTTGATAACAAAGATGAATGGTTGTGTTCTCACTGTGAATATCTAAATATGTTGAGTATGTTAATAAGCAAAAAGGCGTTGATAATAAACTGCGATAACAACGAGTAAAGCACAGTAATAAGCGTAGCGATGTTTGTTGGCAAATTTTATTCCTTAAGACTGTACGTGAAGCAGCAGTGCACTGTTGCTCTCTTTGTGCCTCTAATGTGCCCATCATTTTTACTATGTTTATCCGCCGAACGCACACATTCGTCATTGTAACTAAACGCGAAAAGTTCTTAATTTAAAACGCAACAAATTAACGTCACTTTTAATTAGTATTCGCGTAATGAATTAACGAAGAAAACATTTTCAAGTTTCACTGATGTTTAGTGAAGATATAAATGAAGTGAACATTCAAACTGTGTTTACATTTTAAGAATGTTTAACTTTGTAAACTTGAACACAAATTATCGTCATTTTGGTTAACAGTGACAACTATTTTCAAAATTTACTTTTCACTGTTATTTCTAAGTTCTTATGTTCACCACTTTCACAGTAAGACGAGAATGAAAATTATTACACAGACTTTAATAACTTTTAAAATTTGTCAGCGTCGCGACACATTTTAAACATAAAATTTGAAAATTATTGTCGATGTTGACTTTTTCACACTGACGATGACACAAATATTTCACAATTCAATAAGAAACGACATAATACGCAATTACATTCGAATGTCTATTGTTTTCAAAATTGCAATTTTAACAAATCATAAATGAAGAGTGACACTTATGCAAACATAAGCTACAAATTTAATGTTGGAGACTCCAACTTGGAGTTGAAACTACATAAGTGTAAGTAAGCTGATTATGCTGTGAAAATTTTACCATTCATTTAAACACAACAAAAAGTAAAGTTGTTAATTTCATGGACTTTCATGGGTATTTATTTCATCAAAAATATCAAAAAGGTACAAAGAGTGAACTGTAAATTTAGCAACAATATTAAGGTGAATTTCTGGTCACTTCACCAGCTTTGACTGTTGTCGTCGTCGTCGTTGTAATAACTTTAAAACAACTCAAAATGACCATTGTAATAAGTAACAAAATAATTTCGATCGGAAAGAATACGTAACCAATTACTTGCGGCTTATGTTTATGTCCAAATATGACAATCCAGCTAATTATTCGAATGAAAACAGAGACGACCAGAAAGCCGGCGTAATTAACCATAATTATGTAAACATTGCGATAGCAGCCGACTAAACCGAGGCCTGCGAACACGATGAAAAATAATGACACAGACGGCAAAGTGCCGCCGATGAACGCGTCGTTAGACCAAGATATGTAGTCATTAAACTTAACATTTCCATAGATGACACCAAATATTCCAGTTACAATAATTCCACTGTTTAGTACTAGAAAAATGAATTTGAATTTACTTAAGTACACTTCAAACATTTTCCTTGCTTTTTTAAACACATTTAAGGCGACATTTTGAAAAGCAAAAATTAATCTCCCTTTTAATTGCAATGCTGATTAAACAATGCCAACTGAATTGTGTTTCGTTTCGTTATCGCCTTCATTATTTTGCAGTGATTCATATTTTTATTGTTTTTATGACTTATTGGTTTCCATGTTTTTGTTGTTTTAATGTTTGTGAACATGATAGCGAAACAGGAAATTTTTATGTCGTTTAAAACTGAGTTATTCCAGTTATAAACAGTGCAATTAAATAAATTTAATTGTAATTCGTAATTGTGATGTCTTCATTGCAGACGTACACACAGAAGAACAGATGTAATAATAATTTAATTTGATTACAGGTGTGATTACAAGTTGTGGACTGTGTGTACAAAAAAAGATTTACTATTTCGCGGTTCGTATGTATGCTAGTTGAAAATTTTTCATTTTCTTATTTCTTCGCTGAGAAATTTTCTTCGATAATTGAATTAAATTAGATTTAAAGAAATGAGATGTTACCAACGAAAAGTTCACATACGAAAAATGTCAATTGGTCTCTTGTTTTGCGCAAAAAATTGCCACTTTCCCATATTTCCTATACACTGTATACAAGTACGATGTATTCATGTACATACTCTCCTTCTTGTTCTATTCAATTAGGCAAGTCTAATTTGAAGCGAGAAAACCAAAATGTATACAATTATTTCCTAACCAGCAACGCGCAATTGTTTAATGAAAGGGAATCGCGTAAAAATGTTTGCTCTTTGATATTCCCATTGAAAATTGATGATCGCTCACTTTTTACACTTTGAGATTTCTCCAAAAAATTTCGACTCGCTTTCCTTGAGCGACGTGTTAGGTCTGTGAACACAGTACGTGTACATGCACATTGTATTGCATCGCATTGCATTGAAGTGAGTATGAACCTTAGGCAGTCGGGAGGCAGCTGCTGCTGTCACTTGTTATTAGCATCAATGATATTTTTTCATCTCAAGAAACTTTCAAAAAGTAACGCAACAAACAATTACCCTGTCGAAATGTGTGCGTATGTGTCTAACTAACTAACATTTTCGGGGAAGATAAAAATCATTGCACAACGTTTACATTTCTCTTTTACTTATTGTTTATTTTTAGCGAAGAACAAACATTTTTACACCGCTCATCACAATGAACTGAATTCAAAAAGATTTTCGAATCTTTCAAAAGTATGCGTTTTTTAAGCAACATCCTAAAGATCGAGAAATGATTGAACACTATTTATTTTAGCTTACTAAACACTGTTTAAGTGAATAAAGAATAGAATGAATTCAAAGGGAGATAAAGATAACGAATCTGCTGTCGTTTCGTTTCGTGTTTTTTGCATTTTGGCAAATTTTATTTAGATTTAAATTAATCTCCAAAAGTCTTGCATGTTGAGTAACTATACACTTGTTCCTCTGTTACTTTACTTTGCTTTTTCAATAATCATTTACCTCCCATAAAGATGATGATAATGATGATGATGCTGTTTGCACGCGCGCCGTTTCAAAAAATGACGATAATTACAATTACAACGATTATGATTATGATGATGGTATTAATGTATAATTAATATTTTTACTTTTTATATTCGAATTAATTGAACAAGTGAAACGAAAACATGAAAAATATCTTTTTTTCGCTACTTTTAACTTAACTCGGTAATTATATTCAATGAAAATTCATTCATTTACATTCATTCGCAATGAATGTCTATGTAAAAAATAAATTCTCGAAACCTATGTAATTATTTGTGCGCTTATGTGTTCGCAATTGAAAGTAGTTTGAAATGAGTGCACTAAAGAATATGAAAAATTATTATTGCTTATTAATGTGTTCGTCCTTATTTACCAGTTTTTTGAATGATTTATTTTTATTTCCAAAACTGTTCTTATTTTCCGGTTTTGCAGTAATATTTTTGTTCTGAAATATTCATAATTCATTCATGAGACAATATTTTCATTACTTTTTTTGGTAAATTATTTTTCGATTGTTCTTGCATTGAAAAACAATTAATTTTAAACTAGTTTTTAATCTATTTCTAATTATTATAATGAACAATTTGTTCGATTTTAATGAATCAATGTGAAATTAATACCTTATTTTTTACTCTGTTTACTGTTTAATTAAGAAGACAAGATGAGGCAAGTTGTATAATAATAGTAATAATAATTAGCATCATCGATTTTTTGCCAGATTTTTGCAAAAATGAAATAATAACAAAATTAATAGACTAGAAATTATATGTTATTGAGTTTGTTAGATATGAGAAAATTAATATTTGTGGACATCGAACTGAAATAGAGTCGGTTGAATTTAATAACACGGGTAAATAAATATAATATGTTGTGTAATCTAAACAACAATTAGTTTAAATGTTTAATGTATCGTGAAATTAAAAAAATATTGAAAATTGAGAGGAAAACGTTTCTGATGACATATTGAGGAAATAAAAAATTTACTGTTTAAGCCAGGAAATAAACGAGGCGGCTGCCGCTGCTGTTTTGTCCGTAGATAAATAAAGAGATCAAATAAAAAATCACTGGAATCACGCTAAGGTAATAACCATTAATTTAAATACTTTTTATTATCGATATATCGTTGGGGAGTCAATTATAAAAACTCATTTCGATGTGTAATTTTCGAACGTTGCCAACATGTTCAGCGGTAATAATTATTGCGACACAATAATCTTTATTAACTTAGCTTTTGATAAACATTCGTTTCAACTCACGACTATTTTTTTATTGAAATTTAATTCAATTGCAAATCGATCTGAAATAATTAAAAGCGATATTATTATTTCGTGATACGCTTTCAAGCGAAACTAAGAATTTTGAAAATTTATTTCCTAATTTGTTCGCCTAAAACCAACAACAACACAGAGAAACGTGTTGCCTAAGGTGTTAGTTAATTAAACATTATGTAACGTTTTCTTTGGTCGTATTGTTTAAGCGAAGCATCATTACTCAAAATTCTTAATTTTCAATAAATTTTCATTTTAATTACTCAAGTCTAAAAACGCGATTTAAAGGTTCGCTTACAGATGTTCAATTTACAAATTCGGATAAAAATACGTTGTTTTGGTTTGTAGAGTTGTGGAAATGAATGTGGTGATTCGATTGCACAATAATTAGCATAAAATGAACGATTGAAAGTGTAGCAAAGGGAAATTGTTGAACAGGAAATGTTTTTTCAGTTCGAATGTCGGCTTCGATTGATGTCAATTTATGTCGCATTGCTTTGTAAACAAATGCGAACGTTTCATTATCTGATAGTTACGTGCATACGCACATTTTGTGCTCCAATCATGTTCGCTTTTAAACAACAACTTTTGCAGACTTGTTGTGCAAAATTTTAACAATTGTTAAAAGGCGAGAAAAAAATCCAAGTTTGAATATTATCGCGATTTATTCATATTATTATTCATAATTTATATATAAAATTTAAATTAAACTTTTCACCTTTTGCAGAAACGTTAAATAAACATGGACAAAATGTTTGTTTCAACGTTTATTTGCGGATAATTTTTCATGTTGCAGTTGACAATTAAGGGTAATTTGGAAAAGAAAAATTTCATTTCATTTCAACGCGAACACTTTTTTCTCGATTAACATCTTAATTTAATTCTAAAGTTAATACTTTGTTTGATATTATAAAAATTAGTTGTGTGTGTGTTTCGAATGAAAATTTCTCACGCATACACCTTGTGAAAATGAATGCAACAAAGTTGAATCTGTATTTCGCAGTCTGTACATCAGTTTATTTTAATTCGTTTTAGTATTTAAAGCATAATAGAGTGGAATAAGAAAAAAATACTAGAAACGATTAATTCACAGCTAGGAAACAATTTTTCTTGTCAACTGTCAACTCAAACAACTTTTAAAATCCGTAGAAAAAAGTTTTTCACGATAATTCTTTAATTAATGATCAAAACTGTACTTCAGCAGGTTTCATTTATTTTCAACGAAAATGTTTTTATTTTATTTTTGATTTCATGTTTTTTGACTATTTTTGGTGTGATTACAGAGATTTCAAGTCATCCATTTTGAGAACACTTTTGCGGTTATGAAATTATGAATAATAATATTTTGCAATGACGTCATTATTTAAATTAACTTTTGTCTCCTCCTTTGAGTACAAAATATTAAAATACTCGTAATTAGTAACGAATATATACGTAACATATACAGTGTTGAAAAAGAAAATTATGCAAAAGTTTAATAGCAATGTGAGGTCAGTAAATGTAGATGTATATGTAGATGTAGATTAAAATAAACTTGTACACTTACTGCAATCTGAATACTTATAAACAAACAATATTAAAAATTGAAATATATTCATAAACTCATTTTTTACCGCATTCGCCATGTCGTAATAAGAAAGTACATATATGAAGTTAATTGAAAAAAATATTCATAAATTCATAAAATCATGTCATCACAGTGCGTCAAAGTTTGCCTACTTTTTTCTGGCTGCCTATAACGACAAGACAAGACAATCAAAAATGAACAGCAAATTACTAACAACATCAACAACAACAACAACAACAACATACGCGAATTCATTAGCAAAAAATAATTATAATATACGAACGATGAATTGTGAAATGTTGAATTGAATTGTACCTATATACACATTATATACATGTACACATGTAGACAATGAAAAAACGACAGGACAGCAGTGCTTGCGAATGGCGACAAAATGCTAAATAATAATAACAGCATGTTTTATATGCCCTATTGTTAAACACATCCTTTCACTTGGCTCTTGTAATTATTTCTTAATTAACTAGAAATTTCACACTGACAAAGTGAATATTATTCAAAGTGAGGCGAACGAAGAGATTATTATTTTGCATGAAAAAAATTGTTCGACGAAAGTCAAAATGAGTAAATTTTAAAAAGAACACACATGAATGTATATTGTAATATGATGTTTTTGGTAGGTAATTATTATTTCTTTTTACTTTTTTACTAGAAATTTGCATTTCTAAAAATTCATTATTCATAATTATTTTTCGAGTAAAAAACGCGGCACAAAATTAGCCATTCAACCATTTGCGAAGTGTAGATATGCAAATAAGATGAAGTAGTTTTTTGAAAATTTTGCAACTCAATTCATTTCAACTCATTTTATTTCCATTGCGAAAATTAATTCCTTTAACGAAAAATTGTCACTTACAACGACAATGAACAGCAGAGAAACATGCTGCGCTTCTGTTGCTTCAGTTTTGCTCGAAATGGTCTCTTCGTAACTCATCATGATCCATTGTGAATGTGTTCGTCGTTTTCATCACATCTTGAGCCATTTAAAGTAAGAATGTTTTTACAATTATTTTAAAGTGTTTTAGCAGATGTTTAGCTTTGTCAGGTAAACACACATATACACACATTGTTTGGTTTATAGTGTGTATGTTGAAAACAATAAAACGACTACAGTTCGAGTTGTTGAAACTTGTGAACTATAATTTAACAGAAGTGTCGCTAGCTGAACAAAATCAATTTATTTTTGCGCCTAAAATTACAGTGTTTTTGTAAAACACATACATTTATTTACTCGGCACCGAAAACACAATTAGAACTTTCAAAATTGAAAATCTCGCCTAAATGTGTTTCTTGATAAGTATTATTCACACTTCTGTTAGACATTGTGAATTAAAATTTTTGGTACACAAAAGTAATGTTGTTTCAGAAAAGTTTTACACACTTTTTAGAGCTTTGTTTTTCAACAACAATAATTATTACTTCGAAATACACAAAGAGAATTATTTTTCGAGAAATATTTTTACTACATAATTACAATCACTAGTCAAGTCAAGTCATTAGCTGAGAAACATTCGTTTTGCTCTTACATCCTTACAGCCTTTATTATCTCATGAACAAAATATTTCTCCATTTCTCATCTATAAGTAGTAAATTAGTAAATAAACATAAATTTGCTATTCAATAAAGTAACTAATTATTTACAAATAATTAATTAAAAACGTGAGACATTAATTTATAAATCGCTTTGGTAACAAATTGAGGCAGCAAGGCAGCTAGCTAGGCGAACACCTTTTTACGAATAAAAATGCAGTGTTTTGTTGTACCCACGCGAAACGGTGAAGAAAAGAAGTAAAAATATTTTACCCTTAAATAATGTTACCTTAATTGTCGTCGTTTTCTGTTAATGATTTTCGAGAAGAAAATTATTATTTATACACAAAAACGTGAACATTTGCAACAAACAAATTACAAATTATTATATTTAAATGATGTTCGCCAGCTAAGCTAAAATAATAATGCTTCATTGCTTAGCCTGAATTTAAGGTGCGAATTGAATTGAATGAAATAATAAGAATCGTTGTATGTGTACAGGTACACACAAATGTACAGATACACTCTTTGCATGTCTACCTTTACTTCAATCGTTCATTTATTCATTCATTAATTATGAAGATGATAATAAAAGGAAAGGAGAAACACATGTACATGTATATGTAGTGTTTTAGGATATTCGAGTCGTGTGCCTAGCCTGTTTAATGAAGAGGCACATTAATTTCTCATTTCTTAATAAATAATGTTATTGCATCGAAAGGCACACACTTTAGTTAGTTTGCCTTAGCCGAATTGGTTTAAACATTAAACACGTGAATCTGTGTTTCATATTAAAAACGTATTCATAAATAATAATAATAATTAAATGAAAATTAATATTCAATGAAACGATGCGAATGAAAGCGTGATTAAAATTTGACGTCGAATCGTGCGAAACCATTTTTCCGAAAGAAAAAATTCTTAGTGTGTAAGCAAAAAAGCATACTTTACTAAGTATAAGTAATATAACTAAGTATATATAAGTGTACATGATGTGTATGTGTGTGTGCTCGCCTCGCATTCTTCTTTCATCAGAAGTGTCTGTGGCCTTTCAATGCGTTGAATGATTGAATTTTGAATGCGCACACCTAATCGCATACGGCATCTATTTTTCGAATCCCCCTTTTTGCAAAGGTGTAAATAATAATGAAACGATGCGAATACGTATACAGTGTACTTGTAGACGTACTATTGGAAATACACGTACATGTATATGTACGTGTATACGTATGGCGTATGGTGTGTATGAGTATGTGTGTGTTCACTGATCAGAGAGGAAACCAATTTTTTAGAAAGGCGAGAAATGCCGTGTTCAGTCGGCGCCGTTTGATGTGGTCGTTACCCTTCGGGGCACCGAACACTCGAGTAAAGACCACCTGCATTCACAGTGTTCGCTCTTCAATGTTCATCATCTTCACGTTCGAACATGTTGTCGTAATATGCTTTGAGCCTTGATTGCGTGTAATATTATTGCGATGGATAAACGATTTCAATAAACGATAAACGATGTTGCTGGCAAGATTTAAAAGCAATCTGATAATGTATTTGATAGCCAATTACTGTTTTTGCCGATGATGATGATGATGTTGATGATGATCACATTGCTGTTGCTGTTGTTTGCAATTCATTGCATTTTTACGAATAATTTACTCTCGAACAGAGAAGAGAAGAAAGTTTGTGTTTAAAATTGCATCAAGCCGAAAATAGAATATGTTAAATGTTAGAATGTTATTAGGCAGTAAGAGTGAGAAGAGTGCACACGTTGAATGCAGTTTATTATGAACATGATTAACAAGACAAAAAGCCGCAACACAACTCGTGTACTATGTACAAGTTAATTAAGTCTTCTCGCAACAAAATTTTCGCCCTTTTTTGAAAATTGCAAAATGAAAAAATTAAAAGAGAAAAAAAGAAGAAAATTGTTGTTGCTAAGAAAATTACGCTTAAATTAGTAATTAGTAACCCTTTTGGTTTCGAAAATATGTAAAAACGCCGACATACACTTTTTGCAGATAGTTAAACAGGAAAAGGTAATCAAACTTTCATTTATGCCTTATCATGATCAGTTTGCGTATTCATCTTTCTTCTAAATTAATGTCTTAATTGCGTTCATAGTGAACATAAATTATAGTAAATAATAACAAATATCAAATATATAATTCGTGATTCACCTTCAAAATCGATTTAAGGTGAAAGTAATCATAATAAACAAAAAAATTGAATGAATAAATTATTTGACGATATAAATGTCGTAATTATAATTAATTTATATTACAAATTACAAAATCACAAATAATCTTGAATGTAAGTGATTAAAAATGATGAAGTTTAATAATAACAAAAGTCGGAATCGGAAAAAACAATTAAAAGTAATTAAGAAATGTGAATGAAAATGAAAATGAAATCGAAATGAATTCTAAATTGCAGTCATCTCGAATTGCATTCAATTGTATTGTAGTACACAGACTAGATGAATATTACACGACTGGTAATAAAAAGTCATAATAAATAAGCCAATTGCAAAACAGCGACGACGATACTGTAACCAAAATATTATTATAATAATTGTGTACGTTCAAGTACGGTGTCCAATTGAATGCGATTCGTACTAACGATGAATGAATGAGTGAATGAAAATGTTCTTCTGTTGCTGCTGTAACTGTTTCGTTTTTTTTGCTTCAACTTTATTATAGATTTAAAATATTATATTATTATACACATTTGAATACATACACACACGCAAACTGTTCTTTTAGGGTGGACGCAGTTATGAGAGTTATTTTATTATTACTACGAACATATACACTGTGTACAGCTTACTTGGTTCTATAGGATCGCTTTTGAAATGCAAATTTGGCTGATTTTAGTTGAATAAAAGGTATACAACATTGTACACCATTCGCTTGTTCACTTTCGGTCACTTTTTACAAGTCTGTGTACATGTCACTGTATGTGTATATAGGAGTTAGTTTGCACTTTCGATTTCAATTTTGTCAAGTCCATTTCAATTGTGTTGCAGTGACGAGTTTTAAACTCCTGCGGTTAAGTAATGGGAGCAAAGAAAAATACAATATATACGTTTCTGGCAATAATGTTTACAGAGCTAGCTAATGTATTTCACTTCACTTCAATTCACTTTTTTATTCTATTTTACTACACTCTACTACCACTACTGACTGATACTGTAATTGAAATGCGTGTCGGTAATCAAATAAATAAACGACCGATGAAATTTAGTGCGACACCTGAAACGGCAGTATACACAGTCGTGTTTTGGCAGTAAATTATGTTTACTGACACACGTTGCGTTGTCCGAAAGAATAATCACTAATCACGTCACCGGACAGTGCAACGCAACACGTACAGCACGATGATAAACGTATCGCAATATCCGGACTTCGTTTCGCACTCCTCACACTCTCAGTGGACACCACTGTAAATCGAAGCCGTTTTTGTTATCTTTTCATTCATTGTGCCGATGGTCACATTATATAAATGGCCAACTTTTCTATTCTTCCATTTGTAGCATTGGAAATTTCTGCATGGCTATAAATCTAAATGTGTGCACTGTACGTATATTTATTTAGTTTATTAACGAAGTTAACTGTTTGTTTGGAACATTGTGTGACCTTTTTGTGATTGATATTAAACAGAGACGAGCGAAGATTAAACGGACACTGATTACGGATCCGCATCAATCGTTGTTGTTTTCATGTTAATTGTGCATTTGCCGAAAACACTTGTTTTTATATGTACTTCTAAACACCAAAAAGGACACTTTGAAACATATGAATTTGTTCGTTACAACATAAACATGTTGAGTGAATTTAAAAATATGAACACCGCGGTTAATTTCCGCTGAATGCGGATATTTTGGCTACCACTACCACAACAAGCAATTTCTATTTTGAGAAAGCAATAAAAGGGTGACCTGGCCAGCGTTCACTGTACGCTAACAAACTGTATTTGTGGCACTGTCCGGTACTGTAGTATTTAGCCGACAAAATAAACTGACGTCGGACGTCAAAGTTCAAATTTTTTCTTGCAAACTGCATTTGTCAATCACAAAGTTGATCGCTTAATTGGCTTGTGATTTATTTTGTAAGATTCAATTAAGAGCGATGAGGAGATCAATTTTTCATTGCGTCACCTCTTCTAAAGGGTGCCTACAGTATCGGACAGAAGGTTAGTCATCAATCGCTACTCGAAACGTGTTTCTGACAGAAACTTTCTGTCACTGCAAATGAGGACTAACTTTTTGTCGGACACTTATTTTTTTGCGGCGACAATTAAATGTGCGTCTCTTCTTTCTTGCATTTTTTGTTCTTAGAATTTTTAAAATTGTTACTGTGATCAAGAGTATCTTAATATCAAGCGACATTCAGTGTGCGGGTCCTTTAGACCGCTAGAATTGCGGGAATTTTCTTACGCTTGGGTTCGGATTGGCAAAGCATATGTGACACATGTGTTTTCGGCAAAGGGATCCATAGCCAAAACGCAACAAAGAATAATGATTCTCTTTCATTTCAAAGTGTGCAATTACCAGCATATCTTCTCTCTTTCTTGTAATTTGTTAGTCTCCAATCTCAATGATGGACATCAAATATAAGCCGCTTGTTGACTTGGATGGCCATTTAGAGAAGTTTATTTTTAGGAACACAAAATCTGGTCAATTTCTTTTTACTAAGTAAAGTTAAAGCGTTTAAGTGTACAGTGAACACAAAGTTTGTTCAGTTTTTTAGAGTAGCAGTAAATTTATCGCTTTTTTAAAGAACAGCGAACAGAGAACAGAGACAGCAGCAGACAAACATGGTACTTGTTGGTTGCGTTTGCATTCATTGAAATGTGATGTATTTAGTCTCAAAGGCCATTTGTCTTACGCTGCTCTCCGCTGTCCATTCGTTTCATTTGTGTTTTGCTTTGCTTTTAAAGTTGTTTGTTTCGCAATTGTTTCTCAGCACTCGTCGCACTAATAATTCAAATGCGCTGAAAACTGTTCAAAATCTTACAAAACTGTTCGCTTAATCTTCTCTGTAAACTGTTTTCAAAAAACGTTTTCTACAAATTGTCGACTCAACGTTGCTACGTTATGCAACAAACCGAAAAATGTTAAAATGTTGAAATGTTGAGTTAATCTTTTAAATAATCATCACTCTAGTCGATTGTAATTATTATTATTGTTGTTGTGTTGTCTATTACTTGATTGAAAAATGTTCAAATTTGTTAGCGATGTCTGACCGCGCGAATGATGTGATTTCGTCGATTGCGATGATTACATTATTGTGTACAAAGATTTAGCAAATTTTTAGCTTTTATTGTTCTCCTGTACACAACTGTGTGCAAAGAAAAGAAAGGTTTCGCAAAAAATTAAGCGAATGTTTGTTGGACACAAAAGCGAATTGTGTGTTGTTTCGAAAGTGAATGAAAAGAAGGAAACGCAAAACTACATTTAAAAAGCAAGGAAACAGGACTGCATTCACTGTTCAACACAATATATTTCATCACAAATTTTGATTGAACACATGTAACACATTGAATTTGATTGATTCGAGTATTTATTTGTCTACTTCTCAAACAATTACTTTGAGTAACACGAAAAGGTTACTCTCACTCATCATTTATCACTTTTCACAATTCGGACCCTCAATGAGCTCACACTGTCGTCGTTGCATCCATCGTTCATTACTTTGAGAAGTGAAGATTCGTTGAAAACATTTGCACCGAAACTAACTCGCAGACAACTGTAGTGTACTAAATTACATATACTGCATACTGTACATTGTGAAAATAGGTGACCGAAAAGTGGGCAGAAGGCTCACCAGTCGTCAACTAAACAACTTTTAAAAGTCGTTAATTCGAAATTCAAATATAATGGAGAATACTTTGTGATCGAAGCGTGAGGCAGTAAGCATATGGCTCATTGAATTTCAAATAATAATCGACTAAGCTACTCTACAATGAATGCATACACTACACAGTCTACTTTCAACATACACTTCACTTCACTTCGAGTTTGACTTCTTTATTTAGTTACAAATGTGTGTCCGCCTATTTTTCGGCTCCTTTTCAACTACAGTCCATCTTTTGGACACACAATTCAATTTCAGCCGAACTGAACTGCCCGACTGACTGCTCACAAAATACAACATACTACAAATACATGCACTCTACTTTACTTATTACTTCCTGTGTTTAACAAACTAAACATATTTCTTCGCCTTCTTTTGAAGCCTTAAAAAATTAATTTTTAAAAAGAATCGAAAGCAAAAAAGAAAGAAAACGCAAAAGTCAGTGAATCGGCAACAAAAACGATGAAATTTGCAGACGTTGACAACAAGAATGACAATTTGCGAATTTCGGTGACATTTGAATAAAAGACAAGGCGAACGTTTGTCGCTTATATAAACAGATATCTATTTGTTCTTTGTAAACTGCAAATGCCGAGTGTTGCATAAATGCGATGTGTGTGTTATGTGTGTTGCTGTTGTTGTTTGAATCCATTGCATTCTTTTGGCGACACTTTTGCTTTTGTCGGCTGAAGCGAACAATGAGAGCCAAAGTTAGATACAAGTACAAGGCTCACAGCTCTAAATGCGTGTGTGTACCGCACACAAAGTGTGTCTAAGGACCACTTGTCGACAAATCGACAGTTACAACTCTATTTTTAATGAAGTGAACAGTGACTGCATAACAATGAATAAAAGAGTGGTTTTCGCTGATTGAACAAAAGGCGAATTCTGAGAATCCGGAGGCAGCAACACACACAGACATACACACAGCTCAAAGAACGGTTCTCATTTTAGAATTTGAACGACTCGCACGACTCGAGTTTAGATGAAACGGTTGCTGTTAAAATCAGTGTTCCACCTTTACTCGCCGAGACGAATTGCAATACAAAAGTGCATTGAATGCAAATTTGAATATATTGTCGAGTGAGTTGCGAGTCACTTCTCACTTCTTCTTCATCACATTCGCGACGAGAATATCGTTTCAACGGTTTTATGGTCTCAAATCTGTTCGTAAAATCTTTTCTTGGCTTGTACACAGAAAACTAGGCAAAATGTGTGTTACACATCTTTTTGCTCTTTTCAATTCTACAAAAAACACTAATTGTGACGTCGTTCATCACTGTACAACTGTCGGCCGTTTTGCTTAACAAAACGCAACATTGTGTTCTATGTGTTTTCATCTTTTTAACTTTTCTACTCTCTTCACTGCTATTGTCTCTTGTCTGCGAACTAATTTTGGACATGAAAAAATGGCGTTCAAAGAGGAACAAGAGATTAGATGAATAATGGGAGATGAGGCAGTCTACAATGAATGCATTCAGTTTACAATTACTAGGAACTGTATATGTAGTACACGTATGTGTTTTATATGTACTTCTTCTTAAAGCCAATTTACACGTCAAATGTGTAGTGCACGTGAAATCGATTTGACAGAGATGTAGTAGTTCGCAATGTACAGTTTTCAAATTATAAAATAATTATATTCAATTGTTTCCTGTCTGTGTGTGTCTGTGTTGTCACTGTTTATATAAAGTAACACTAAATAATCACCGGTGATCGCATTAGAAGATTGATTACGAACATATTGAACAGTGCAATGTTGTACAGTGTTTTGTGAACATGTACAACAGGTCAATGGCTAGTACGGTTCATAGACTCGAATGTTCGCTCGATTTTACTTTTTCACACGAATTCACACCCGAAACACAAATCGCCGATCGTCCAATGTGTGACCAGTGAATTGTTTTTCACTGTTTTCTTGTTTTGTTGTGTTTACTGTGCAAACAAATCGAATAACGCTGAGAAACCAAAAGTGTACAGAAGTGAAAGTGTACAGCTTTGGACATAAAGTTGTGTAGATTTCTATCAAGTTTAACATTAGCTTTAATGGCAAAAGTGATGCAAATCTGCATAGCTTTATGTCCAAACTGTATATGTATGTGTTTGGTATGTTTGGGAGCATAATGTTTAGATATATGTGTGTATTTTTATGCATTATGTAATTTGCATCCATATTCGACACGAGTCATAATATTCATATTTCTCACTTTCACTCGTATTTGATTCCATTTCACATAAAACTAATGAAAATATTATTATCATAAAAGTCAATAACTGTTATGTGTAAACCAAACTGAAGTGAACCGAACTGCCAATAATAATAATGCTAATATTCGTCATGTACACATAAATTTGTTCTTTCTCATTTTCTTTTTTCATTATTTCCACAGTTGTGTATTTCCACTTTGATTTTCACTCTATTTAGCTACTTACAAATTCGTGTAACGAATGTACTTACGGTTGCATATGTTCAAATAGATCTCAGTAAACACGTTTTGCAAAAGTGAAGCCTTTAAAGTACACACATTTCGAAACGGATTTCGAGTGTCATTGAGAAGGCAGATTGTTCGCAACGCAGTATGTACAAAAATAATATTTCTATTAATATTTCCGTTAATAAGTGTTGAAAATGAGGCGAATCGAAATCGGCTGTTAAATAGATTCGTGTGTACTATGTTACACTGTAAATATTACATACATAAATATTATATATCGTCTTTTTTGAAAACATCATCGCAACACTCATTTTCCTTGTAAAACTGCTCAGATTCATTTCGTTTCATTTCCTGTGAAATTATAAACGCTTAATTTAATAATTTATTATTTAATTTCACGACATTTAGTCACACAAATTATAACTTGTCGCCTGATGCGAGTGATACTATAATTTAATTACAAGATTCTTTCTTTTAATTACACTTTTCGTTCTTAACGTTTTTCTCGCAAAACGGAAATCGCAAACAAACATCGAAATCATCGAAAGGCGAAAGTTGTAAATTATTTAAAGATTGTTGTTCCTTAATTGAAAATGTGCGAAAATGAGAGAAATTTGTCCATGATATACGAGGAGAACAAAGTTGCTCATTCATTTTGTAAACATGTCGCAACAAAGCAAATTCTTTGTTTTAGCGAACATATAAATATTTCGCAGTTTTTTAACGCTTCGCTTTCTTCTTAACTTAATTAGGCGACAAATTAAAGATTAAAGCGTTTCACATGTCGGCATGTTCAGTCGACAAAATGGCACGAAAAATATTTACATGAGACGCGCACACATTCACATTAAATAATACGTATACTTGTTAAATTATAATTCGCGTGTGTTATTTCGCTATTAATCTCTATTCATAATTCATAACTGCTTTTTCTTTCGCATCGTTGTCGTCGTCTTTGCTTCAGCTGTAAAACTGTGAAATATGCGAAAAGCGGCGAAAGTGAAGCTCGAGAGCGATGTGAAGAGGATGCTGCGCATCATTCAATCATCACTCGTAACGATGACAAGTAAAACGACAACTGCAACGACAGCGACTTAGAAGAATACTTGAACCCGTATTTTACATGTGTACCAACATAAACCCACACACACACACACACACATTGCACACATGTAACCATTTACAAATTAGAATTACATACGTTTTGCGTTTTTTCAAACGACACCAATTTTATAAATAAGAAGTCGTTTATAATGTATTAATGGCAGTGATGTACGTACATGAAATACATACTCGTACATACATTCACGCTTTTTAATCATTTATTTTTGGACAGTGAACACGTTTCAGCGAACAAAACTTAGCCAAAAATATGTTTTTAGCGAAAGATGTGTTTCATCGTTTGCCATTTTATATGAAATTTAATATTTTATTCATATTTTCATGTAATTTGCCAAATAGAGTTGTAATGATGCTTTAAAAGCTTAAAAATGATGAGATTGAGATTGTTGAAATGTGCAGTTACACTGAATATGTGCTGAAAAAGAAAAGAAGTTCAAAGATGAAGATGAGGCGACGAGAGGAGCGAGACGGAGAAATCAATGCGCTTTGCGATTGATGTGCTTGTGTCCGCGCGACATTCGGTCGAAGGCTGTTTCGCGTCGTTAACCAAACGAAACCGAAAAAAAGAAGAGAAGTGAATGCGCGGCGACAGGCAGCCGCGGCAGGCGAATGGCAAATGAAGCGTCTATTGGTTCATGGTGGCGAGTAAAAGGCAGTCACTATGTACGCCTTTCGGTGAACGCCTTTGCAATCGACGGCACCAGCGATGCGAACGACAGACGGCAGTACTTCAATGCAACTACGCGGCACCGCAGCCGACCAGAAATCACATCGTATTAGTCAACTTGTATTCAATTCAAATACAGTCACATTCAGTCAATTCATTACTCAATCATTCATTCACTGCTGTTTTCGCTTAATTTAATTGTAATTAAAAACGTTAATTTTCAATTAAAATGTTTGTTTATCTGTGCATCTTCGGTGACCAGCGATTATAAACTGAACTGATCTGAACTTTGACTGAACTTACTTTTTTCATCGCAAAAGTTCGCTGTTTCATCAAAAGGTAGGAATGAATAATATTTTTATTATTTATCATTTATTGCATTTGAATTTGGGAATTGTTTTTGAAAATAATTTCTGTGAATATTTAAAGAGTTGAAAATACTTATTGAATATGAGTTTGGTCGACGTCTCGCCGTCGCTTTCATTTATTGTTTTACCCGAGACATCGCAAAAGTTTAATTAAAACTTTACTAATGTTTCGTTGTTGCTTTATTGTTGTTGTTCATTTTGATTTTTTGTTGATCTGTGTTTTGGTGCATAAAAGTGATTTGTACCCAAAAAATAGAATTTATATGCATTCTGGTCCCAAAATAGGCGTGTCGCGAAAGGCGAGGCATTTTGAATGTCGCTCACCGTTATGAAAATACATAATTATTATATATATACATGCATTTCAAGTCCCAAACTGTATGTCACCTATTTTCGTCGAATCACATCGCATCAAGACGAATATGATGTTGCACTTCTCGCCTTACATCTTTTCGTCAACTTTTTTCAATTGCGTTTTGAGCCGAAAAATGTTGACACTAAAAATGATTGAAAACATTTCAAAAGGGAAAATTTTTTAAAACATTGTTATCAATGCTAATGCTTGCTGTTCAGGTTAACCACAAAAGCAAACAACAACAAAATTTATCGATTAAATGCTTTGTAATTAACAATGCAATGTAATGTATTGCAATGCGGTTGAATATGAGGTGATCACACAATAAATCGATCGTTTGCCGCAGGCGACCGGTCGCGGTTTCATTCAGGCCCGCTAGTCATTCGACAGACAGCGAAACAGTTACGATTGCATTCAATTAATAGCGAGGTTTCAACCCTTTCAATTATCGAAATGTGGTCGCTATGTAAATCGTAATATGCAATTCGTGAACATTTTTGCGTTTCGACCTAAATTCGCGATTTTTAAAACGCTTTCGCAATGAATTGAAAATTAACGAAATTATTATTTTCTTATTATGATTATGATTATTTATTATATTTTCATTTCTTATTTTATTTTTATTGTTGTGATCATTTTGTTTCATTAATTGTTTGACCGATCATTTTTCTCCTTTAATTTCACCTCTTTTTAAAGGACACACAAAAAACGCTTGATTTATAATCATAATGGCAAGAATACGATTATTATTATTATTTATTATTATCATTTTCTTTGAAAAATCATTTTTTACGAACTATTTAAGAATCATTAATTAAAAAGTTCGCATAGAATTGAAATTTTAAAGAATTGCGCCGCACGATATGAATTGAATAACGTTTAATGTGAAAAATTTTTAAATGTTGAATTTTAAATTTACAAAAGTGTAACAAATTACAAAAAGTAAACTTACTTTATCATGATACACTTTCGGCGTTCCAACAAGAAAGCAAAAAGCAATTATTTAAATATTCAAAAATTGAAAAATTGAAAATTCAAATAATTATTATTTGTCTCCGTCCGCTTTCGGACAGTTTCCGTAATCGAATACATCGCATTTGCGACGAATATATATACATTTAGCATGTCTAGTTCGGTTATTAGTATGTACAATGTTTATTTGAGTACCTGTCATAAATTCTCATAGCTCAGCTAACTGCGAACCGTTTCCGCAAACATATCAACGCAATCGTTGACAGTAAATGCAAACATATGTCTGTGCCTTGCTGCGCCAGTAAAAAGTTAACAGTTAACAGCATGCACAAACACACACACATAGTATATATACACAATGTGCACATTTATATCTCGCAAACTCTCATCATTTTCACTCTTTTTTAACTACTTTTACAACAACTGTAAATCGTCTGCAATCGAAATGTTGTCTCCACGAATTTGGGTGGTCATTCATTTCTCACTCTCTTTTTTCTGTGTGAATATTTCGAAATCACAATTTACACTACGTTGTTACATAATGTGATCTTTGCGCTTTATAAAGCAGATGGCCTTTCGCAGTAAACATATATTTTATAAGAGTACAGTTTGAATTAATAAAAAAGTGCAGCGTTGTGAAATCGATATTAAATCTGAGCTCATTTTTCAAAGCCATAGATCACTTAAATATGTAATCTACTGTTCTTACTTTTTACAATGTTAAAATAGCAGGCACTTCACTTCGCTCGTAATCGACTCTCATTGCCATGTCGATCGTTAGAAGTTATAAGAAAGTAAGAAAAGAAATAAAAAACATAAAGAAGGAAAATGTGTTCTTGCTTGTTCCTCATTCTTTCTAAACACTTTCTCATCAATAATATTGATGAGTATTCATTTCAGTTCGCATTACATTATTCACAACACTTCGTAGACGATTAAAAAGTAATATTGAAATGCAATATAGTAAAGAGTTTAGCGAAGTACGAATGAAAGTAAGAATGAGGTGTAAAGTCTAGTAAAGTTATACAAAAGGAAAGCGAAAGAAGTGTATTTTCATACAATCAAGATACAGTTGTTGTTTCTCAACGAGG